>JARDWI010000246.1:0-60001 GCA_029378325.1 Elaeagnus macrophylla
ACCTATGTGCAATCATGCTGATGTATGGAACTCTCTTCTACTATTACTAATACTATTATGTGACATAAGTAACTTAAAAATTGGGCTCTTAGTGCACAAAAATAAGTTTGTTTTAATCATGTATCTATAGGTATTGATAACATAAACAATATTATATACCAAAAATGAGACAATGATGTGAAATCTTTTCATAATACTAGGTTCAAAAGTATTTATCATTGGAAGTATGAAGTATCTACCATTTTCTTGTTAAAGGCTTTTATATTTCTAGATTTATATATATATATAAAAATTGCAAACATTATTGATCAAAAATATGTATTAAGTTAAAATCTTAATATGAACAAGCTAAGTGCAATGTTGTTATGAGGGTAGTTGGTGGTCTACAAAATTTACGCATGGTTGGGTTGTGCAGTAAGCAGCGTCTTTCAAGTAGTCCTATTTGCAACCTATGAGGGAGTTGAAACTGCATCCCCAGCGTTGGTTGGCTCCACCAACAAATTGTATGAAGTTCAGTGTAGATGCTACAACAGTAGTGCAAGCTTGGTTTTTCAGGTTGGGTGTGTCATTTGAAATCATTTGGCAAAGGTTTCGGAAGTTATTGCCACAAAAGTTCTTAATGTCAATGTGTGCAGCAGAGGTTTGAACAATTTGGTATGGTCTTCGTTTCAATCTTGATAATGGGTATGGAAGAGAGATGATGGAGTTTGATTCCTTCAAGTGATGTAGATGGGGCTAGTAACTTAATGATAACCATATTCATCTTTTGGTATCCATTCTTTCCCAAGTTTTCAATTAGTACATTAAAAGTACCAAATTCTCAATTTGGTACTTTTTTGGCCAAACACTAGTCACATTACTAAAAATGAAGGATAATTTAATTATTTTAAATTTTTAATTATTATTCTTTTCTCTCTTTCCACTTGTCCATTCAATTACTCTTCTCTTTCATCCCCTTCTCCATTGACTCTCTCTATTTCTTATTTTAATGTCATAGATGCTGATATTTGTCCACATTGATGATTGGATGCACCCCTCCTTCCTATGGACTTGAGAACAGAGAACACACTATTAGAACCTCGGACCACCATGAGGTGTGATAGCCTTTAGACCTACGATGCTTAAGTAAGTCCAGGCTTTTTGCAAAAGAGGAGAAGACTAGTGTCTTTCCTTGTGATCTTATAGAGGTAAAGAGAGATTTTAGGGAGATTGTCTCTCTGTGGTGTTTGTTGGGTGATTTGAGATCAAATGTTATGTGTGTGAAGTAAGCAGAGTGAACATATATATAAATATATAGGGAAATTATCTACCATTTTATATCTCTTACCCGTTGTGATAGACTTATCTTATTGTTTGAGTAATCTTCTCCATAATTATCTCTTTGTTGGATAATTTGGAGTTGTGTATTAGTTGGTCATTCTATCAAATAATTATCTAGTTGGTTATGCCCATTTGTTGACTTATTGCCTACTGAGCTGGTCTATAAGCCATATATGTTGACTAGGACCTCTCATATTGAACTATTTGGCATGGGTTAATTTACACCCAGCATCAACTCCCTCGGCCTCCTAGACCTTGACCCTTGGGCTAGGGGGTCTTGTCCTTGATAAATTTGTTTTCGGGGTTCATGGCCATCCAAGCTACACTAGCTGTACTAAACCCACTTTTGTACATTTTTCACCTCTCTAGTCAAAGGATTTTTATCCAGCAAGGATGTTCAAGATGTGCTCAACTGCTTCCTATCAATGGTCATTTTTTCGATTTCTCAATTGAAATCCCAGTTAAGGAGTTATTGACCAAGCTACACCACAAGTATACAGGACGTGTACAAGTGGTAAATAATGAATATCAAACTCACAGGAAAAATATAATTAATATTAAAGTACTAATTCGAATATTAACACTACTATTTGGATAACAAGAGATAAAAGTTGAAATTAAAGAACTAAACTAAATGCAGCTAAGAACTATATGCGAGAGATATAATCTTAGTAGTCGTTAATCCCCTAATCTCCTAAGCATGTGAATCCTTAAATTCCTCCCCAAATAATTAACAACAAATTATGCGATCAATTGACTTTAAAATATGCATACATTTCTCTCTCAAGTAAACTACATACAATATAATAACCTAACTTAATCACACTCTCATGTCAATTAGATTAAATCACTACTTATGAAGCACATCAATTATGGATCACATACATACGAATCATACCTCTTAACCTAAAAACTATATATCTTATTTGATCAAAACAAACATATAAATACTTCTCTCAAAGCTATAGATTAATTGATGATCAAGAAATTAATTAACAATTAAGATCAAATCAAATAATATAATTGTAAATTGCAATCACCAAGGGGAAATAGTTAGACATGATGTTTATAACACATATTAGAAAATTGGGTTTATAAGACCCTTAGATTAATAGAAGAACTAGCTAGACATGATATTCATTAAATCCAGACATATAATTTAAGAAGACATTAAAATTTCTAGAAGAAAGAAGAGAGAAATAACACACTCAATCTCTTGGTGAATATTACCCAATCTTCTATGCTTTTAACTCGTGATTTTTTTTCAAATTGCACTTCACATTTTCAATCTACAATCTCTGCTGGACTTTGATTCTTGAAAGGTTGATTAACTCTGATCTAATCTATGATTAACACACAATGTTACTGTATAATTATTTATATTTTTTCTCTACATCTATTTAGGACTCTAACAATGCATTTATAAGCACACATAAAACCTAGACACAATAGGGTTTTAGTCCAAATAGGATGCTGGAAATTAAATCCAAAAATTACCCAAACTCTACATGAACTATGGCTTAAACAATCCAGCATCGCGGGGCAATATGAAATATGAATAAACAAATATAACCTGAGAGGTCACTACTGTAGCCCAATATACTTCACGCTGTGGCGTGGGTTGATCTTTAAAAATCCACAATTTAATCGAAGAGGGTCAGGCCTCGGTGCCCATGGGCTTGGTTCGGGGTGCAAGTGCTTGTATGCCAATTTTTTTCCCTTGCACCACACTTGCTATGTCTCGTGATATGCATATTTTTTGTTGATGCTTGAAATACTTGAAATCCATCAAAACATACCTAACAACTTCGAAAATAATAATTATATGATAATTCAATAAAATGAACATAATTAGGTTCTAAAAACTTATTTTAATTCCAAATAGTCATAGAATAATTGTGTATTTCAAAAGAGCATCAGTTATGCTGAAGTCAAAGTTGGCCCTCGTACAGTTAGCACTTCCCTTTTTGAAAGGAAAGTACAAATTTAAATCTTGGGATCAAGAGCCTATAAGCTACCCATTTTCCTTGAACCCTTGAATGGGTTTTGAGATGGATGGATGGGATTTTTTCTCATTCTCTATATATGGAGTCCCATCCTCATTTTTCACTCCACATTTAGAGAGCTCACACTTTGGGAGAGAGTAGAGAGTGGAGAGTGGAAAAAAGAAGCTTCGCTCCAAGGTTTGATAAGTTCTCTTTTTTTTGAAACTTTTTCCATTTATTTATCTTTCTAGTCAATTGTAGAAAATGTAGGATTTTATTTGTCTACTATCCAAAACTTGTGCACCCCACGACATTTATATCCATACTTTCCTACATAGGTAGTGATGGATGAACAGGGCAAGACTTTTCCATCATGGGGTCGAGTGTACACAGACCAAAATACTTCTCGCGAGGTGGTGACCGAGTGTAGGATAGACAAGAAGGTGACCAGTGAGGGTTCATTTGGTCTGGCTTTCTCGATCGTCCAACCATGGTCAAGCCAGCCTTAGACCATCTGGCCAGCTATGGTCTAAGTGGCTTTTGAGCAGGGAACAATTCTAGACCTCTTTAGCGACACAATTCTTTCAATTCTGCCCATGGGAGTCATTCACAGGTTCATTCAATGTAAGTCATCAGTTCCAATGACGAGATAATAGATGCCATTCTTGTCGAGATTCCTATATATCAGTTGGATCCCTATGAAGAAGGCTTTATTTACTTTTATGTGGAAAAAGTTTGTTCTTGGATGATGGATTAATACTTGGATAAACTTGGGAGCATTTTAGGGATACCAAAGTTGATCGTGATGATGTCTCAGGTTCGGTACATAAATTGGAGTGATCCTACCATGGGTAAAGTCACCTTTACAGCAGACCATCTTTATGTCAGATTGAGACTTCTTTTTTGTCAATTGTGTAAAAGCTCCTAGCGTATGTTGGTACGGCCCCAACCCTAATTTCCTTCCAACTACTATGAAATGTTATTGTCCGACTGGGTTCTCTAGAAGGAATATGAGTGAGATCTGATCGTGAAGGAGTTTACATTTTGTTACTACTCCCAACTTCAGGGTAGTAGCCATGGTTGGTACAACCTCAAGCCTAATGGCAACCGAGTTTTGATCAAGAGTCTTCTAGAAACTAACAACGGATTGCATGATTCCCTTTTTAGGTAGAAGGGTACTTTGATATAGATCTCCTAGGAGTTCCTCTCACTCCAACTAAGTATGTGAGGAATGGTATGGTATTCTTAGACATAGCCTCCTTGTAGTATGTTTTATTTTTTCTAAGAGGTTTCCTTTTGCTTGCAATTCATTGGTTGAACAGTAACATTTCTGTAGGGCAATGGAGTTTCATGTTTTTCACTCTTTGGGATACCTGTGGAAAAGCATCACAATGATTGGCTCATTCTACTCAAGCAAATCACTTCTTGGTGCTTGGACCTTACTATAGCTGAGCTAGAGAGTGGCAACCCTCAGACCTTGAAGCTATGTTTAGGCTTTCATTTTTTCGTTTAATTACTCTTAGAGTACTTTGGTTGATGTTTTTCTTTTCGTGCAGGCATGACGTTCGAACTTCTAGATGGGAAGAAGAGTTATAGCTTTACTGCTCTAAGGTTGTTAGGGGAATCCAGCCTAGATGAGGCTCACATGAGGACCAAGGTAGTTCATAGTACGGGGACCTTTAAGAGTAAGAGAGCCACTATTTCTAGAGTAACTATCGTTGAGTTGCCTCATAGGAGGGTAAAGCCTTCTCCTACGCCTACTAATATTCCACCAGTGCTGACTTCAAGGGTTATAGGACCATAACTCATTAACTTAGACATTAAGTTTATAGCTTCACCCTGGCCGTCTATGATTCTGGCTTTATAGAGTCCATAGAGGCTAGGGGTTTCATGTCTATAGCATAGTAGTCATTAGGGCCCAAAAGCTCATAATAGATATGGACTAGGCTATCAAAGTTCATACTAGCTTGGAGGAGCATGTGATGGCTGCTGGGGAGAAGCAATGCCTGGCTGTTTTGACCCTGGATGCTGTGGAGGTTTCTCATCTTAAGATGGAGCAAAAATTGGAGAGGGAAAGGAGTACAACTAATGCAGCCTCTCAAGTACATGCTATTGCTTTGGCAGCATAAAAGGCTACCATACTGATAACTCTAGAATATTAGAGTTATTTAACCACTTTTAGACTAACTATTTGCGTTGTTTTATGCTTAAAATATTCAAAATAGGGTAATATTTGTCAAATATGTTATTGTAGGAGGAAAAAAGGTAAACAGAGCAAAAACAAACCAAAAAGGAGAAAAATTGCACATTGAGCCGCGATGGTTGATTATTCAAGCTACAGTGCCAGAAAGTCTAGAGATATGGTTAGAAATAGGGAGGACAGGGTGCTATATCAAGCCATGGTGTGAACATTCACTAGAAGCAACCTGAGATCCTTAGGCTGTGCGACAGTGATGAACTTGAGCTGCGATGCAACTGTATAATAGAGTTTGATCCGAGAGCTTGTGGCTGCAGTGGTGATTGCCCAAGTCACAATGTGCATAACTATTGGATTTTCAAACAGGTAGGGCCACAGCATTGGGTAACATTGGGCTGTAGCGCTGATACAATTTTGTGTGCGAAAAAGTCCAAAAAATTTAGACTCTTAGTTGGAACCAAATCCTTCCTCTCCTAAATTACCTTGGCCTATATATACTAATGAAGAATCCTAGCACAATTATCTTTCATTCATTAGCAAATTAGTATTCAAAAACACAATTTTCTAGCAGCTAATTTTGAGACAAAATCAGAGTAAAGATCAAGAGTTCAAGAGGAGGTGCTGAAGCTTGTGAAGATTCAAGAAGGATTGGTGGCATAATACAAGAGATTGTTTGTACTACTTTTTCTTTTCTTTTCTTTTACAATCTGATGTGTTCTTCTATAAATACTTGGGATTTTATTTTTATGGACATGAGTAGCTAATTTCATTTAATCTAAGGGTCTTATGAACCCAACTTTCTTCATGTGATGATCTATTAATTAACCCCGTTGTCTTGCTTTATAAGATTATATTATTTGATCTGCTTTGAATTCTAGTAATTTTTTGGCTAATAATTACATAATAGAGGCATATAGGTAGCTTTGAGAGAAGTGCTTGTATGTTTGTCTTGATCAAATAGCATGTGTAGGATCTAAGCTGAGATGTATGATTTTTATGCATGTGATTAATAATTGATGTTCTTAATGAGTATTAATTTGATCTAGTTGGCATGAGAGTGTGATTAGGTTGAATTATTGCATTGTATGTAGTTTACTTGAGAGAGGAATGCATGCATAGTTTAGTGTCAATTGATCATATAATCGATTGCGATTACATCGGGGTAATTTTAGTGATTCACATGTTAGAAGGTTGGGGTATTAATGATTCCTAGGTTCTTATCTCATATATTTATTGTTGCCAGATTATAAATTTAGGTTTAATATTTCATTTATCCTTCTACTATCCAAATAGTAGTAGTGGGTTCTGATTGATACTCACTTATAAGCTATAATATTCTTCGTGGGTTCGACACTCATACTTTAAATACTTCTCACTTATACATCGATCTGTGCACTTGCAGATTTAGCATGTCAAGTTTTAGGTGCCATTGTAAGGGAATTTATAGCTTGTAACGGATATCGAATCAGGTGCTGCTGTACTAGTTTTGATAATTTTAATTTTTGTTTTAGTATTTTTGTCCATGCACCGTTTAACAGGTAAATCTAAGAAGACATGGTAGAACAAGAAAAGGAGCAGCCTACTTTTACTTCCAAAACTCTCAAAGAATTCGCAATCCCACAAATAGATGGAGCCCAAACATCAATCAGTAGACCCAATGTCAATGCCAACCACTTTGAGCTCAAACCAGCAATTATTGAGATGGTACAAGCTGACCAGTTTGAAGGGCTGATTAATGATGACCCAAGTTACCACTTAGCATCCTTCTTGGAAATTTATGACACTTTTAAACTCAACGGTATTTTAGATGATGCTATTTGTCTACGCATATTCCCATTCTTGTTAAGAGACAAGGCAAAAAGGTTGCTATCTTTACCAAAGGGATGAATTACAACTTGGGACCAATTATTTCAGAAATTTTTAGCCAAATATTTCCCTTCTTCAAAAACAGCTAAGCTAAGATATAACATCACATCTTTTCAACAGCTTAAGGAGGAAACATTCTACAGAATGCTTCAAGGAACTTTTAAGGAAATGACCACATCATGGTCTCCCAACTTGGCTACAAGTAAAAACCGTTTACAATGGATTATTAGGATAGCCAAGAACTATTATTGATGTTGCTGCAGGAGGAGCTTTAATGAATAAAATGGAGAAACAAGCATTTGCACTGCTTGATGAGATGGCCTCTAATAGTTTCCTTTGGCCAAAAGAAAAACCAAAACCTCAAAGGGTAGCTGGAGTGGATGTGGACACCTTGACAACAATGCATACCCAAACTAATGCCTTGTTGTTGGGGTCAACAAAAACAATAAATGGAGGAGTAGTTGGAGTTAATTTGGCACAAAATCCTACAATATGTAATCTTTGTAGTGGACTTTATTCAATAGAAATGTGCAGAGATCTCCAAGAAGTTGTGCAGTACTTGAACACTCAGAGACATCAAAGATAAGAAGCCACCAACAGACACCAATGTTGATGCTCTAACTGGAGTTTTGAAAGATTTCATCCAAGCCATAAGTAACAAAATGAATCAAATTGAATCATCATATGAAGCTTCCATTCGTAAATTGAAAACTCAATTGGAACAGTAAATCCAAACAGTTGGTCTAAAGCCACAAGACACCTCCAACTCCATAGGCACCACTGAAATTGAAGAAGATAATGAGCAATGTAAGGCTATTACCTTAAGGAGTGACAAGGTGTTGGAGAATAAACAAGAGTTACCCAATGTTGAAGAAAAAGAGGAGGAAAGTATAGCATAAAGAAATAAAGAAGAGGAGGAGATTCAACCAAAGAAAGCTAACTTATACACTATTTCCATACCCTTCCCTCAAAGATTGAGAAAAGAAAAACAAGATGAGCAATATTCCAAATTTTTAGACATATTCAAAATGTTACACATCAACATACCTTTTGCAAATGCACTTGAGAAAATGCCATCTTACGCAAAATTTATCAAGGAAATACTCTAAAGGAAGAGGAAACTTGGTGATAATGTGACGATACACCCAAAAAAGAGTTGCAATGCCATTTTAGATAGAAAGCTACCACAAAAACAAAAAGAGCCTAGTAGTTTTGACATTCCTTGAACTATAGGAAACATCCACTTTGGAAGAGCACTATGTGATTTAGGAGCAAGCATAAACTTCATGCCGTTATCAGTTTTTCAAAGACTTTGGATTGGTGAAGCCCAACCTACTTCCATAACTTTACAAATGGTAGATAGGTTAATCAAGAGCCCTCGGGGAACAGTAGAAGATGTATTGGTGAAGGTCGACAAATTCATTTTTTTTAAAGATTTCATCGTGCTTGACATGAAGGAAGATCAGGACATCCCCATCATTCTTGGTTGTCTATTTTTTTTTTTAAAAAAAAGCACTAATTGATGTGCAAAAGGGTGAGCTTACCATAAGAGTGCAAGATGAAAAGGTAACCTTTAATGTTTTTAAGGCACTTAAATATCCTGAAATTGATAATGCTAAAGATTGCTTTACGATTGAAGTTACATATTCTTTATCTTCTGACATACTTGACGATTCACATCCTAGTGACACCTTAGAATATGTCCTCACTAATTCTATAGATATGCATGAATACCATGCTCTTTAAGATAAATTGACAAGATTTGCAGAATAACGCACACCGTATGATGTCATGTTAATTGATAAAAATGCACCCACAATTGAATTGACATATTTTAATTCGAAAATCATGGAACTTGTTATGCATCTAGACATATTAAATCATGTGCAATTATTGGAGGCTAGCCTCCCATTCGTGTTACTAATGCTATTGTGGAGTATGTAGACATGTTCCAAAATTAAGCCTTCAGTAGAGGAACCACCTGAGTTAGAGCTTAAACCGTTACCATCACACTTGTGCTATGCATATTTGGGAAAAAATGAGACACTACTAGTTATAATTTCAACACACCTCAATAGTAAGCTAGAAGAAACACTACTAACGGTGCTTAGGAAATTCAAAAGAGCTATGGGTTGGTCCATTGCTGACATCAAAGGCATAAGTCCATCTATATGCATGCATAAAATCTTGCTAGAGGAAGAAACTAAACCAAGAAGAAATGCACAATGCTACCTAAATCAAATCATAAAGGAAGTGGTGAAGAAAGAAGTAGTTAAGTGGCTCGACATGGGAATCATCTTTCCAATTTTTAATAGTGAATGGGTAAGCCCAGTTCAATGTGTACCTAAGAAAGGAAGAATGACGGTGGTGACCTATGAATCCAATGAGTTAATTCCCATAAGAATAGTAATAGGATGGAGAGTATGCATTGATTTTAGGAAAGTAAACAAAGCCACAAGAAAAGATCATTTTCATTTACCTGTCATAGATCAAATGCTTGACAGACTAGCATGACATTCATTTTTCTACCAGTTAGATGGATATTCTGGCTATAATCAAATCACTGTGGCATCGGGGATCAAGAAAAGACAACCTTCACTTTCCCTTATGGAACATTTTCCTTCAAAAGAATGCCATTTAGGCTATGCAATGCACTTGCCACTTTTCAATGATGTATGATGGCTATCTTCTTAGATATAGTGGAAAAGCATTTGGAAATCTTCATGGACGACTTTTTAGTTTCTGGAGATAACTTTGAGGAATGCTTATATCACTTGTCTCTGGTATTACAAAGATGTGAAGAAACAAATCTTGTTAAAAATGCCACTTCATGATAAAGGAAGGAATTATTTTGGGCCACAAGATTTTAGAAAAAGGGATTGAGGTTGATAAAGAAAAAGTGGAAGTGATCGAAAAGCTACCACTACCAACCAGTGTGAAAGGAATTAGAAGCTTCCTTGAACATGCCGGTTTCTACCGATCGTTGATCAAGGATTTCTCTCTAATATCCAAGCCTCTCTGCAACTTATTGAAAAAGGATACCCCTTTCAAATTTGATGAAAAATGCTTCGAGGCATTCACAACCTTGAAAACAAAACTTGTGTTAGCACCTATCATGGTGGCACCAGATTGGAGCAAACCCTTTGAACTGATGTTCGATGTAAGCGACTACGCTATTGGGGAAGTTTTGGGGTAACACAAATAGAAAATGTTCCATGCCATCTACTACACTAGCAAGACACTCGGTGATGCTCAAACGAACTATGGCACCACCGAAAAAAAGCTCTTAGCCATTATCTATGCATTTGAGAAATTTAGAGCATACTTAGTGGGCACTAAGGTAACTGTCTATACGGATCATTCAGCCATCAAGTTCTTAATGACAAAGAAGGATGCCAAACCAAGACTAATCCAATGGGTATTGCTTCTACAAGAGTTTGATTTGGAAATCTGTGACAAGAGAGGTACAGAAAACCAAGTAGCAAACCAGCTATCAAGACTAGAGAGAGAACCTAGCATAGATGACAACATCACAATTACAGAAACTTTCTAGATGAGCAAATATTAATGAGCTAGCAATTTGAAGTTCCATCATATGCTGACATTGTAAATTTCTTGGCAGCCAACATTCTTTCAGAAAATCTAACATGGCATCAAAGAAAGAAATTTTTCATGACTCAAAGCAATATTTATGGGATGACCCTTACCTCTTCAAAGAATGTAGTGATGGGATAATAAGAAGATGTGTCCCCTATGAAGAAGTTGGAAGTATTCTACACCATTGCCACAGTTCAAACTGTGGAGGACATTTTGGGAGTTCTAAAACAGCAGCTAAGGTACTCCAATTTGGGTATTTTTGGCCTACACTCTTTAAAGATGCCCATTTGTTCGTCAAATCATGTGATAGATGCTAAAGAATAGGCAATATTTCAAAAAGATACGAAATGCCTCAAAACACTATACTTCAATACATACTAGTTAGAGTGGATTATGTATCCAAATAGGTAGAAGCAATAGCTATCTCCAACTGTGATGCAAGAACTGTCTTGAAATTCTTGAAAAGAAATATATTCACAAGATTTGGCACACCAAGAATAATTATCAGCAATGGAGGTAGCCACTTTTGTAATAAAGCTTTCACTTCCCTATTATCTAAATATGGAATCAAACACAAAGTAGCAACCCCATACCATCCTCAAACAAGTGGCCAAACTGAAGTATCCAATAGAGAGGTGAAAACGATACTAGAAAAGACAGTGAATATCTCTAGAAAAGATTGGTCAATCAAGTTGGATGATGCACTATAGGCATACAGAATAGCATACAAAACACTCATTGGAACCACACCATATAGGCTTGTGTTTGGAAAAGCTTGTCACTTACCAGTAGAATTGGAGCACAAAGCTTTTTAGGTACTAAAGACACTCAACATGGAACTAAACACTGCTAGGGAGAAAAGGCTATTGAAACTCAATGAATTAGAAGAAATTAGATGGAATGCTTATGAAAATGCCAAAGTATACAAGGAAAAGACTAAAAGATGGAATGACAAAAGAATTGTGCAACACATCTTTGAATGTGGACAACAAGTGCTACTTTATAACTCACACCTGAAATTATTTTTGGGAAAACTAAAGTAGGTGGTTTGGACCTTTCACAATTACTAAAGTAACCAATCATGGAACTATGAAACTAGAGAACCACAACAAGGAAAGATTTATAGTCAATGGGCATAGACTTAAACACTATTATGGTGGCCAAATAGAGCACAACAAGACCATAACGACACTTGTGAATGCACCATAAGAAGATAGGACAACAGTTTCGTCAATGACTTTAAATGTGACGCTTATTGGGAGGCAACCCAAGCACTTAAATTATGCTCACATTTTCTTGTTTTTAGTTTTCATTTTTTTTCTTTGTTTCATGTTTTAGGTGAATAAAACAAGAGAAGGAGACAATGGTGCTCACATGGATATATCAAGCTATAAAGACTATGACATCATTGAGGGAGTTTTCTTTACACTTTTTCATTTATCTTTGTTTCTCTATGTATTTTGCACATTGAGGACAATGTGTAATTTAAGTGTGGGAGGAACTTCGTTCTCTTCTTTTTTTATTAGTCATAAGTTTTATTTTTTTTAAGGATATTTTAGTAATAAATTGGGTAGAAATTGATGAACATATGGAATCTAAATGCAAGCATGCTTGATATGAAATATATGAACCCAATGATAGAATTAGTCATCATGACTAGGATAATAAATTTAACATATTTATTGAGATACCTACATGAATCTTGTGTATGTTTGCTAATTTTTGACTTGTTATGATTCATTTTTATGCATATGCCATGATTGAATTTGATGTTCTTATTGGTGTGAGTTATGCCATGTGGTTAAATCTACCATACTTTAGAATCTATTTGATCATCACTTGAGGCAAAATCCTAAATAATATTTAGCTAGAGAAATGATTTAGGCCTTCATTTGAATTTATTAAGCCTTTCAAGCTAACCATTATTTTTATTCTTAGTCACCCAATTAAGCCTAATGGAATACCTTTCGTATCATTAAACCACGTGTTTAACCTAACTAAAAATGTGTATTACCTTCACCTTTACATCCTTAGCTTGTGAGAAACTATAATCGTGTATTGTGCTACAGAGTAAAGTGAAGTGTGTACAAAGAAAAAAAAAAAAAACACAACACCAATATCCCTATAAACAAAAGTAAAATAAAAGAGATAAATAAGTTTGGAGGTGTTGTGTAGTTACAAAAAGAACGTGGAATAAAGAATGAAGAATATGTAATAGGGGGCACTAAAACATCAAAATGAAAGCTCAATTGTGCCTTACATGTTGCATGATAACTAAAAAGCAAGCTAATGTGTGGAATGAGCTTAAATTTTACCATTTATCTACCCCTACCAAAGCCTAACATTACAAGCAAGCAAAGTCCTTTTGATCCTTAGCTAGATGCATGATTTACATTAGTGGACAGACGTGTAAAAAAAAAACAGACTTATGAAATGTGTTCTAAGACTTAATCTATTGGTGTGTTCATTTAAGTCGATTTCATGAGTGCATTGGATGATATCATGTGCATTACACACACAAATTATTTCATCAAAAATCTTACTTACATTTGAATTAATGAAAAGTTGATTTATGACAAGTGAACCTCTTTATAATAGGAAGGTACCATTTCTTAGGGGGATAAGTTTGTGTTAAAATGCTTGTGTTAGAGGAAATATGTTTGTAAATATTTCACCCATATTGGTTAATGATTTGTTCTTTATTGTTGAGCTATGGCTTTGCTTGAGAACAAGCAAAAAATTAAGTTTGGGGTGTGATAACTCTAAAAAATTAGAGTTATTTAACCACTTTTAAACTAACTATTTGTGTTGTTTTATGCTTAAAATTGTCAAAATGGGTAATATTTGTCAAATGTGTTATTGTAGGAAGGAAGAAGGTAAAAGAACGAAAACAAACCAAAAAGGAGAAAATTGTACATTGAGCCGCGACGGTGGATTGTTCAAGCCACGACGCCAAAATGTTTGGAGATATGGTCAAAAATAGGAAGGATAGGGCTGCAGTGGTGGCCATGTCAAGCCGCATTGTGCACCTTCACTATAAACAACCCGAGACCCTTAGGCCGCGGCGGTGATGAACTTGAGGCACGGTGCCACTAGATAACAGAGATTGGTCCGAGAGCTCGTGGAAGCGACAGTGATTACCAGAGCCACGAAGCGAGTAACTATTAGATTTTTGAACAGGCAAGGGCACTATGCTGGGTAACCAGCATGAGAGTGTGATTAGATTAAATTATTGCATTGTATGTAGTTTACTTGAAAGAGGAATGCATGCATAGTTTAGTGTCAATTGTTCATATAATCAGTTGCAATTACATCGGGATAATTTTAGTGATTCATATGTTAAAAGGTTGGGGAGTTAATGATTCCTAGGTTGTTATCTCATATATTTGGTTATTGCTAGATTATAAATTTAGGTTCAATATTTCATTTATCCTTCTGCTATCCAAATATAGTGGGTTGATTGATACTCACTTATAAGCTACAATATTCCTCGTGGGTTCGACACTCGTACTTTAAATACTTATCACTTGTACATTAACTCGTGTATTTGCAGAATTAGCTTGTTACTTAGTTAGAGAGTGGACCATTTTGGCTCAAGAGATGAAGCTATTGAGGTAGGGGCAGCTTGGTCTACAGAAGTTGTAGAGTATCGAGACTTTACCATGTATATACGTGACACATTGGACGTGTAGGCCTATGGTTTCTAGATTTCGAGGCCCATGTTTTGATGGGCTTATCTAGAGATCACTCTCTATACAACTATCTTTCTGGATGGAGAGAGACGAGCTTCTCTTCATGGTACAGTCATTTCCAACTGGGCGGAGGAGGATTCTAGCATGTCTGGTAGTGATGACTCTGAGGTGACTAGTGATCATGCAGATGAAGGAGACGATACTCATGTTGTATTTAGATTAGTAGACTATCTTTTGATGTAGTTCCCATCAAAATTTCTATACTTGGTGGTTTTACTTTCTTGTTGCATACTTTTAGAAGTTGTATGAACATTTTAGATATATGTATGCCACTTCATTTTTTATTTACTTTTGTATCTATACTTGTAGTTACATGCTTAGGTTGAACTTATGTTCTTTACTCTTTTAAGTTAATGGCGACTTTTTGGTAAGGAACTCTTTGAGTTTGTCCCTCTTTTGAGGATTACGGTCTATTGTACTGGTACATGAGAGTGCATACCTTTTTGAGAATTGGGTCAAGTTCTCAGGGTTTGATAGTTGTATAAGGGATAAAATCTAACATGACTAGCTTGTGACTTGGGATTCTCGACTCGAGATGTCCTAGGTGGCCATGGGCTTGGTACGTTTGGCCTTGGACCTGTTGTCCATGGTTCGTCTAGCATGTGTCATGTCTTTATTGGCTTGTGTGGCTAAACTTAGTTTGGCTCAGTTCATTGCGTGTTCATTTGTTTGTTTGCCTACTAGTCATTTTTGAATTAAATAGGAAGAGGTGCGAGGTCATCTTCCCATTGGGTTTTTCGGGACCCTACCATATTCGTGTGACCTATTTGTTTTTATTTTCTAATTTAGGGTGATTTGTTTGAAGCAGAGAGCTCCCTGTCTACCAACCCCCTACTTGGTGCTCCTAAATTTATCAAGTCACCCAAGAATTAGAGTTTATACTTGGAAAAGAATTATTGTGTTGGTGGATTTTTCCATCCTATTGAGAGTGTCATTGCATGCTATTTGTTTCATGTAATTTTCATTAATAGCTAGGTTGGAGACCTAAGATCCCTAACATGCACAAACTTAAGTTTATGAAAGATGGGGTGTAGGAGCTATAGCAACTCCTGGAACCGAGGCATCATTGCTACCTATTCGTAGGTCAGTTAGGGCTCGTTGCCAGGATGTATTATCCCAGGAGATAGAGAGCATATCAAGCTTCTCATTATGTTGGTTTAGGGTTACTTTGGTCTCTAGTCTATCATAGATATGACCTTGAGGATACTAGTAGGGAGTCTGCACATCTCAGCTTTTGTTGCCATGTTTGCTTAGATATATATTTGTGAATGATTTAATTACAAGATTAAATAAAGATTGTTTCTTGATTAAGAGTGTGTTTAAATATTTATTTCTTAAATTTTCATGAGCCAATTTGATATTCATAAATAGAATGAAAAATCTAGGAATTAGTTTTAAGAACATCACACTAAGTATATTTTGATAAACTTAATCAATAACTCGAATTACCCGATACATAGAAATTTTCGTAAATAAAAAGAAAGTCGACAATCTTAATTTAAATGATCATTCATGTTAATTCACTATTATATTTCGATGTAAGCACGATCAACTAAGTGAAACTTTCATATATCCTCCATTGATTATTAAAAAACCTATTTAAGTTAGTTTAAAGTTATATGATTATAATTATTTAGCATTTTAGTATTTATAGGATTCTAAAGAAGTGTAAAAATGTTCTTTAGAACTACTGCAATTTCTACACTTGCAAGTACTATAATTTGTATATCAAGTTTTTTGTGCCGTTGTTGGAGAATTGGCATTTTGAATAAAAAAATTAACTTCTTTGAAATTCAAGGTTAGATTTTGTTTTATTTTATATTTATATTTATATTTTTATCTTCAATTTTTGTTCTTACTTTTACTTTTATTTCTTTTGTTATTTATTTGCTTTGTGTGTGATAGATTTTCTAGTGCTTTGATTTCTTTGTTATTTTTGTTAGTATATGAAAGGTACCATTCATAGACAATATTAGCAAATTTAAAAGAGCACCTAATTATGCTAGATACTGAAATCCATGAACAAATACATAAGCCTTTTGAAGAGCCACAAGACATGACAGACATAGAGATATGTCGCTTTTGTGGTTTATATGGGCATGATGCCGGTGTGTGTGCTTTTGTAGGTGATTACTATACATCTACCTATTAGAACTTTGATCTTAATGAGGGATACCACTCTAAATTCTTGAATGATCTCCATTTTAATACCCTTAATCCTGAGTGGGAAAATTACCATAATTTTTTATGGAAAGCATACACTAATGTGATGCTTAGTATATCATATCAGATAGGTTAAGTATAGTCCTATTAGACTGAACTGTATTGAATTATATTATAATTAGTCTGTATAATGTTTGTTGAAAAGCTGTATAATATAGTCGGATTAAATTGATTATATATATTTTACTAAAATAATTTATAATTAAAATGGTTTTTCTTTTAAAATTTATTTAAATTAATATTTAATTATTTTTATATTTTTATTACAGTTTAAAAAAAAATATTATTTTTAATTTGAGATAAAATAAAAAGTTAAGACATAATTTTATAATTGAAAATTCAGACAGACTAAGTTGATTGTTCAATACGATTTAGACCTACACCTCCTGATTGTACAAAATTTCTATATAACTGTACTATTTTTATACTGTACGATACGATCTGATTTCATAATCAAACGCATGACTGTATATAAATTGTACAATTAGGGTATTTAATACAGTGTAATAAACATACCATAACCCATCTTATGCCCAATACCCAATGCAAAGGGTAAATTTTAATCCATACGACCCACCATATCTATCTAATGAGCCAACCTTCGAGGATAACTTGAATACTTTTATTGAAGAAAGTAGATATTCTAACATGAAAAAAGATCAAAAGGTGAATTCTTTACTGGAATCTATGAAAAGGATGAAAAATCTTTGTAGGCAAATGATTGAGCAACTTCAAGAACTTCCAAGTCAACAAGAAGAAGTTAACACTATAATAATCCATCAAATTGGTAAAAAATTTAACAACACTTATTTTCCTGAAATGTTTTATGATTTACCACTTGATGTAAAAAAATACAGATAGAGAGTAAGCAAATCTCAAAGAAGTACAAGCTAAAGGGAATCAAATTCTAAAACATTTCAAAGAGAACAATGAGGAATCATCTTCACTACCTATGTTGCATAAGGCACCTCAGACTTATGCACCCCCAAATCCTCTACCACACCGCTTAAAGGAGACCCACCTTTAGCTTAAGAATAACAAAGAGTTAAATGTGTGAGAGAATGTGTGTATTGTACTTCAAAGGACACTATTACCAAGGTAAAAGGATGTGTTTAATGAACTATTAGCTCAAAAATTTGAAATCACACACTTCAAGATCTTTGATGAAGGTGGATAAAAATAATGTTAAAGAAGGCACTTGGTGGGAGGTAACCCACCATTTTCGGTAGTATCTTTGTTTTTCTTTTTATTTATCATACTTAGTTTCATTAGTATTATTTCTCTGTTTGCTACCTTTGAGATTTGATTGGTCACACTGTGGACATTGTTTAGTTTAGATTTGGGGGTGTGAGTAGGGATTAGCTAAATTTTTTTTGATACAAATCTATCATGTTTGGATCAATTTATGGTAAATAATTGAGTACATTATGCAAGTTATGTTTGATTTTCTTTAACATTCTAAAAGTTTGTTGTAAGAATTGGTTAATAGTCATAATCCATATAATCAGCTCTAGTCATAATCCATATATCATTCTAAAATTTAATGTCCTAAAATCAAATAGTGAATACTACCTTGTGAGATATTTGAACCTCTAGAGTTTCATTTTGAGAGATTAATTTTCTTCTACTCTAATAAGCACCTTCCTTATGATTCTAAATTGTTAGATGATCTTTATAAATTTTTGCATTCTATATTAAGATTTTTAACAATCAAATGAATTTCATGTTGTTTATTTTCATAAATCTATTTTAATGACTTCAGTAATAATTAAAAGTGAGTGTTTAAATATCTTCACTTTTAACTTCTAGTGCATTTTATTATATATGGGGTAATCTTAGACAAATAAGTTATAATAGTCTCTTAGCCAAAATAATATTTCATAAATGATTAGGGGTTAAAAAAATTGGATATGTGTGCAAATAAAAGTGTATACATATAAATAAACTATATTAAAAAAAAAAAACAAAAAATCTCAAAAGTAGTAAAAGAGCTATTACAATATAAAGAAATATCCCCTTAAAGTCAAAACATTTTCAGTTATTTATAGGCACATATTTAATATTTTTGCTTAATGAGTTTGATTGGAGTATGATACAAGGAATGTGAGTCCATCATAATCCTAGCATCTAATTCTTTCCATGAGATCAATTTTGTTGCACTTGAGCTTTTATTCTTATTATGCATATGTGAACTTGTTTGCTTTTTTCTTTACATAACTTATGTTTGCATATAACTTGTTGAGTTCTTGAACCTTTAGAGTTTGTGTGATATTAAGAGTGAATATTGTGAGGCTTAGAGTCTTAACAAATTCAGATTCTTGACATTGAGTTTAGGAAATTTAATATGAATATGTTGGAGATTGACATATGGATGAACAATATGAATTTGATTTGCATGATAGACTTTGATGTATGTCGGGAGGTTAAACATGATTATGCATGAAACTTGATACGAACTGTAAAGAAATTAAAGCATGAGAAATTTTGTTAATTTAAATTAATAGTTTTGTTTATTCGTAGTTTGTTTTTAGTTTTAGTTTAGTAGGATGTTTGTGGGTATCATCATTAAAAGCCCTCACGAGACTATAACTCATTCCCTAGGGCTACCTAAGGGTTTAAAGGCTTATTGTATATGTTAAATGTAACCATGACAATTTACGAAAGTGATTTTGGTTAGTAGAGTTTAGTTTATTTATTCTTTCTTTTAGTTTTTAGATCACTTCACTTGCTAGAAACTAGCAAGAAGCAAGTTGGGAGTTGTGATGAGTGTTTGAAAAATATTAATATTTCATAATTTATTGTACTTAATTATTTTCATATATCTTTCAATTTGGAATCACGAGTATATTTTTGTGTATTTTAAGTATTTTTAGCTTCAAAAAATATAAATAATGTAAATACTTGAAAATGGGACACTTGGAACCCTCAAATAGCAACTTAGTAACAAAAATGACTAAGGTATGTAAGCCTTATACTTCACGCTGTGGCGTGGGTTGATCTTTAAAAATCCACAATTTAATCGAAGAGGGTCAGGCCTCGGTGCCCATGGGCTTGGTTCGGGGTGCAAGTGCTTGTATGCCAATTTTTTTCCCTTGCACCACACTTGCTATGTCTCGTGATATGCATATTTTTTGTTGATGCTTGAAATACTTGAAATCCATCAAAACATACCTAACAACTTCGAAAATAATAATTATATGATAATTCAATAAAATGAACATAATTAGGTTCTAAAAACTTATTTTAATTCCAAATAGTCATAGAATAATTGTGTATTTCAAAAGAGCATCAGTTATGCTGAAGTCAAAGTTGGCCCTCGTACAGTTAGCACTTCCCTTTTTGAAAGGAAAGTACAAATTTAAATCTTGGGATCAAGAGCCTATAAGCTACCCATTTTCCTTGAACCCTTGAATGGGTTTTGAGATGGATGGATGGGATTTTTTCTCATTCTCTATATATGGAGTCCCATCCTCATTTTTCACTCCACATTTAGAGAGCTCACACTTTGGGAGAGAGTAGAGAGTGGAGAGTGGAAAAAAGAAGCTTCGCTCCAAGGTTTGATAAGTTCTCTTTTTTTTGAAACTTTTTCCATTTATTTATCTTTCTAGTCAATTGTAGAAAATGTAGGATTTTATTTGTCTACTATCCAAAACTTGTGCACCCCACGACATTTATATCCATACTTTCCTACATAGGTAGTGATGGATGAACAGGGCAAGACTTTTCCATCATGGGGTCGAGTGTACACAGACCAAAATACTTCTCGCGAGGTGGTGACCGAGTGTAGGATAGACAAGAAGGTGACCAGTGAGGGTTCATTTGGTCTGGCTTTCTCGATCGTCCAACCATGGTCAAGCCAGCCTTAGACCATCTGGCCAGCTATGGTCTAAGTGGCTTTTGAGCAGGGAACAATTCTAGACCTCTTTAGCGACACAATTCTTTCAATTCTGCCCATGGGAGTCATTCACAGGTTCATTCAATGTAAGTCATCAGTTCCAATGACGAGATAATAGATGCCATTCTTGTCGAGATTCCTATATATCAGTTGGATCCCTATGAAGAAGGCTTTATTTACTTTTATGTGGAAAAAGTTTGTTCTTGGATGATGGATTAATACTTGGATAAACTTGGGAGCATTTTAGGGATACCAAAGTTGATCGTGATGATGTCTCAGGTTCGGTACATAAATTGGAGTGATCCTACCATGGGTAAAGTCACCTTTACAGCAGACCATCTTTATGTCAGATTGAGACTTCTTTTTTGTCAATTGTGTAAAAGCTCCTAGCGTATGTTGGTACGGCCCCAACCCTAATTTCCTTCCAACTACTATGAAATGTTATTGTCCGACTGGGTTCTCTAGAAGGAATATGAGTGAGATCTGATCGTGAAGGAGTTTACATTTTGTTACTACTCCCAACTTCAGGGTAGTAGCCATGGTTGGTACAACCTCAAGCCTAATGGCAACCGAGTTTTGATCAAGAGTCTTCTAGAAACTAACAACGGATTGCATGATTCCCTTTTTAGGTAGAAGGGTACTTTGATATAGATCTCCTAGGAGTTCCTCTCACTCCAACTAAGTATGTGAGGAATGGTATGGTATTCTTAGACATAGCCTCCTTGTAGTATGTTTTATTTTTTCTAAGAGGTTTCCTTTTGCTTGCAATTCATTGGTTGAACAGTAACATTTCTGTAGGGCAATGGAGTTTCATGTTTTTCACTCTTTGGGATACCTGTGGAAAAGCATCACAATGATTGGCTCATTCTACTCAAGCAAATCACTTCTTGGTGCTTGGACCTTACTATAGCTGAGCTAGAGAGTGGCAACCCTCAGACCTTGAAGCTATGTTTAGGCTTTCATTTTTTCGTTTAATTACTCTTAGAGTACTTTGGTTGATGTTTTTCTTTTCGTGCAGGCATGACGTTCGAACTTCTAGATGGGAAGAAGAGTTATAGCTTTACTGCTCTAAGGTTGTTAGGGGAATCCAGCCTAGATGAGGCTCACATGAGGACCAAGGTAGTTCATAGTACGGGGACCTTTAAGAGTAAGAGAGCCACTATTTCTAGAGTAACTATCGTTGAGTTGCCTCATAGGAGGGTAAAGCCTTCTCCTACGCCTACTAATATTCCACCAGTGCTGACTTCAAGGGTTATAGGACCATAACTCATTAACTTAGACATTAAGTTTATAGCTTCACCCTGGCCGTCTATGATTCTGGCTTTATAGAGTCCATAGAGGCTAGGGGTTTCATGTCTATAGCATAGTAGTCATTAGGGCCCAAAAGCTCATAATAGATATGGACTAGGCTATCAAAGTTCATACTAGCTTGGAGGAGCATGTGATGGCTGCTGGGGAGAAGCAATGCCTGGCTGTTTTGACCCTGGATGCTGTGGAGGTTTCTCATCTTAAGATGGAGCAAAAATTGGAGAGGGAAAGGAGTACAACTAATGCAGCCTCTCAAGTACATGCTATTGCTTTGGCAGCATAAAAGGCTACCATACTGATAACTCTAGAATATTAGAGTTATTTAACCACTTTTAGACTAACTATTTGCGTTGTTTTATGCTTAAAATATTCAAAATAGGGTAATATTTGTCAAATATGTTATTGTAGGAGGAAAAAAGGTAAACAGAGCAAAAACAAACCAAAAAGGAGAAAAATTGCACATTGAGCCGCGATGGTTGATTATTCAAGCTACAGTGCCAGAAAGTCTAGAGATATGGTTAGAAATAGGGAGGACAGGGTGCTATATCAAGCCATGGTGTGAACATTCACTAGAAGCAACCTGAGATCCTTAGGCTGTGCGACAGTGATGAACTTGAGCTGCGATGCAACTGTATAATAGAGTTTGATCCGAGAGCTTGTGGCTGCAGTGGTGATTGCCCAAGTCACAATGTGCATAACTATTGGATTTTCAAACAGGTAGGGCCACAGCATTGGGTAACATTGGGCTGTAGCGCTGATACAATTTTGTGTGCGAAAAAGTCCAAAAAATTTAGACTCTTAGTTGGAACCAAATCCTTCCTCTCCTAAATTACCTTGGCCTATATATACTAATGAAGAATCCTAGCACAATTATCTTTCATTCATTAGCAAATTAGTATTCAAAAACACAATTTTCTAGCAGCTAATTTTGAGACAAAATCAGAGTAAAGATCAAGAGTTCAAGAGGAGGTGCTGAAGCTTGTGAAGATTCAAGAAGGATTGGTGGCATAATACAAGAGATTGTTTGTACTACTTTTTCTTTTCTTTTCTTTTACAATCTGATGTGTTCTTCTATAAATACTTGGGATTTTATTTTTATGGACATGAGTAGCTAATTTCATTTAATGTAAGGGTCTTATGAACCCAACTTTCTTCATGTGATGATCTATTAATTAACCCCGTTGTCTTGCTTTATAAGATTATATTATTTGATCTGCTTTGAATTCTAGTAATTTTTTGGCTAATAATTACATAATAGAGGCATATAGGTAGCTTTGAGAGAAGTGCTTGTATGTTTGTCTTGATCAAATAGCATGTGTAGGATCTAAGCTGAGATGTATGATTTTTATGCATGTGATTAATAATTGATGTTCTTAATGAGTATTAATTTGATCTAGTTGGCATGAGAGTGTGATTAGGTTGAATTATTGCATTGTATGTAGTTTACTTAAGAGAGGAATGCATGCATAGTTTAGTGTCAATTGATCATATAATCGATTGCGATTACATCGGGGTAATTTTAGTGATTCACATGTTAGAAGGTTGGGGTATTAATGATTCCTAGGTTCTTATCTCATATATTTATTGTTGCCAGATTATAAATTTAGGTTTAATATTTCATTTATCCTTCTACTATCCAAATAGTAGTAGTGGGTTCTGATTGATACTCACTTATAAGCTATAATATTCTTCGTGGGTTCGACACTCATACTTTAAATACTTCTCACTTATACATCGATCTGTGCACTTGCAGATTTAGCATGTCAAGTTTTAGGTGCCATTGTAAGGGAATTTATAGCTTGTAACGGATATCGAATCAGGTGCTGCTGTACTAGTTTTGATAATTTTAATTTTTGTTTTAGTATTTTTGTCCATGCACCGTTTAACAGGTAAATCTAAGAAGACATGGTAGAACAAGAAAAGGAGCAGCCTACTTTTACTTCCAAAACTCTCAAAGAATTCGCAATCCCACAAATAGATGGAGCCCAAACATCAATCAGTAGACCCAATGTCAATGCCAACCACTTTGAGCTCAAACCAGCAATTATTGAGATGGTACAAGCTGACCAGTTTGAAGGGCTGATTAATGATGACCCAAGTTACCACTTAGCATCCTTCTTGGAAATTTATGACACTTTTAAACTCAACGGTATTTTAGATGATGCTATTTGTCTACGCATATTCCCATTCTTGTTAAGAGACAAGGCAAAAAGGTTGCTATCTTTACCAAAGGGATGAATTACAACTTGGGACCAATTATTTCAGAAATTTTTAGCCAAATATTTCCCTTCTTCAAAAACAGCTAAGCTAAGATATAACATCACATCTTTTCAACAGCTTAAGGAGGAAACATTCTACAGAATGCTTCAAGGAACTTTTAAGGAAATGACCACATCATGGTCTCCCAACTTGGCTACAAGTAAAAACCGTTTACAATGGATTATTAGGATAGCCAAGAACTATTATTGATGTTGCTGCAGGAGGAGCTTTAATGAATAAAATGGAGAAACAAGCATTTGCACTGCTTGATGAGATGGCCTCTAATAGTTTCCTTTGGCCAAAAGAAAAACCAAAACCTCAAAGGGTAGCTGGAGTGGATGTGGACACCTTGACAACAATGCATACCCAAACTAATGCCTTGTTGTTGGGGTCAACAAAAACAATAAATGGAGGAGTAGTTGGAGTTAATTTGGCACAAAATCCTACAATATGTAATCTTTGTAGTGGACTTTATTCAATAGAAATGTGCAGAGATCTCCAAGAAGTTGTGCAGTACTTGAACACTCAGAGACATCAAAGATAAGAAGCCACCAACAGACACCAATGTTGATGCTCTAACTGGAGTTTTGAAAGATTTCATCCAAGCCATAAGTAACAAAATGAATCAAATTGAATCATCATATGAAGCTTCCATTCGTAAATTGAAAACTCAATTGGAACAGTAAATCCAAACAGTTGGTCTAAAGCCACAAGACACCTCCATAGGCACCACTGAAATTGAAGAAGATAATGAGCAATGTAAGGCTATTACCTTAAGGAGTGACAAGGTGTTGGAGAATAAACAAGAGTTACCCAATGTTGAAGAAAAAGAGGAGGAAAGTATAGCATAAAGAAATAAAGAAGAGGAGGAGATTCAACCAAAGAAAGCTAACTTATACACTATTTCCATACCCTTCCCTCAAAGATTGAGAAAAGAAAAACAAGATGAGCAATATTCCAAATTTTTAGACATATTCAAAATGTTACACATCAACATACCTTTTGCAAATGCACTTGAGAAAATGCCATCTTACGCAAAATTTATCAAGGAAATACTCTAAAGGAAGAGGAAACTTGGTGATAATGTGACGATACACCCAAAAAAGAGTTGCAATGCCATTTTAGATAGAAAGCTACCACAAAAACAAAAAGAGCCTAGTAGTTTTGACATTCCTTGAACTATAGGAAACATCCACTTTGGAAGAGCACTATGTGATTTGGGAGCAAGCATAAACTTCATGCCGTTATCAGTTTTTCAAAGACTTAGGGTTGGTGAAGCCCAACCTACTTCCATAACTTTACAAATGGTAGATAGGTTAATCAAGAGCCCTCGGGGAACAGTAGAAGATGTATTGGTGAAGGTCGACAAATTCATTTTTTTTAAAGATTTCATCGTGCTTGACATGAAGGAAGATCAGGACATCCCCATCATTCTTGGTTGTCTATTTTTTTTTTTAAAAAAAAGCACTAATTGTGTGCAAAAGGGTGAGCTTACCATAAGAGTGCAAGATGAAAAGGTAACCTTTAATGTTTTTAAGGCACTTAAATATCCTGAAATTGATAATGCTAAAGATTGCTTTACGATTGAAGTTACATATTCTTTATCTTCTGACATACTTGACGATTCACATCCTATTAACACCTTAGAATATGTCCTCACTAATTCTATAGATATGCATGAATACCATGCTCTTTAAGATAAATTGACAAGATTTGCAGAATAACGCACACCGTATGATGTCATGTTAATTGATAAAAATGCACCCACAATTGAATTGACATATTTTAATTCGAAAATCATGGAACTTGTTATGCATCTAGACATATTAAATCATGTGCAATTATTGGAGGCTAGCCTCCCATTCGTGTTACTAATGCTATTGTGGAGTATGTAGACATGTTCCAAAATTAAGCCTTCAGTAGAGGAACCACCTGAGTTAGAGCTTAAACCGTTACCATCACACTTGTGCTATGCATATTTGGGAAAAAATGAGACACTACTAGTTATAATTTCAACACACCTCAATAGTAAGCTAGAAGAAACACTACTAACGGTGCTTAGGAAATTCAAAAGAGCTATGGGTTGGTCCATTGCTGACATCAAAGGCATAAGTCCATCTATATGCATGCATAAAATCTTGCTAGAGGAAGAAACTAAACCAAGAAGAAATGCACAATGCTACCTAAATCAAATCATAAAGGAAGTGGTGAAGAAAGAAGTAGTTAAGTGGCTCGACATGGGAATCATCTTTCCAATTTTTAATATTGAATGGGTAAGCCCAGTTCAATGTGTACCTAAGAAAGGAAGAATGACGGTGGTGACCTATGAATCCAATGAGTTAATTCCCATAAGAATAGTAATAGGATGGAGAGTATGCATTGATTTTAGGAAAGTAAACAAAGCCACAAGAAAAGATCATTTTCATTTACCTATCATAGATCAAATGCTTGACAGACTAGCATGACATTCATTTTTCTACCAGTTAGATGGATATTCTGGCTATAATCAAATCACTGTGGCATCGGGGATCAAGAAAAGACAACCTTCACTTTCCCTTATGGAACATTTTCCTTCAAAAGAATGCCATTTAGGCTATGCAATGCACTTGCCACTTTTCAATGATGTATGATGGCTATCTTCTTAGATATAGTGGAAAAGCATTTGGAAATCTTCATGGACGACTTTTTAGTTTCTGGAGATAACTTTGAGGAATGCTTATATCACTTGTCTCTGGTATTACAAAGATGTGAAGAAACAAATCTTGTTAAAAATGCCACTTCATGATAAAGGAAGGAATTATTTTGGGCCACAAGATTTTAGAAAAAGGGATTGAGGTTGATAAAGAAAAAGTGGAAGTGATCGAAAAGCTACCACTACCAACCAGTGTGAAAGGAATTAGAAGCTTCCTTGAACATGCCGGTTTCTACCGATCGTTGATCAAGGATTTCTCTCTAATATCCAAGCCTCTCTGCAACTTATTGAAAAAGGATACCCCTTTCAAATTTGATGAAAAATGCTTCGAGGCATTCACAACCTTGAAAACAAAACTTGTGTTAGCACCTATCATGGTGGCACCAGATTGGAGCAAACCCTTTGAACTGATGTTCGATGTAAGCGACTACGCTATTGGGGAAGTTTTGGGGTAACACAAATAGAAAATGTTCCATGCCATCTACTACACTAGCAAGACACTCGGTGATGCTCAAACGAACTATGGCACCACCGAAAAAAAGCTCTTAGCCATTATCTATGCATTTGAGAAATTTAGAGCATACTTGGTGGGCACTAAGGTAACTGTCTATACGGATCATTCAGCCATCAAGTTCTTAATGACAAAGAAGGATGCCAAACCAAGACTAATCCAATGGGTATTTCTTCTACAAGAGTTTGATTTGGAAATCTGTGACAAGAGAGGTACAGAAAACCAAGTAGCAAACCAGCTATCAAGACTAGAGAGAGAACCTAGCATAGATGACAACATCACAATTACAGAAACTTTCTAGATGAGCAAATATTAATGAGCTAGCAATTTGAAGTTCCATCATATGCTGACATTGTAAATTTCTTGGCAGCCAACATTCTTTCAGAAAATCTAACATGGCATCAAAGAAAGAAATTTTTCATGACTCAAAGCAATATTTATGGGATGACCCTTACCTCTTCAAAGAATGTAGTGATGGGATAATAAGAAGATGTGTCCCCTATGAAGAAGTTGGAAGTATTCTACACCATTGCCACAGTTCAAACTGTGGAGGACATTTTGAGAGTTCTAAAACAGCAGCTAAGGTACTCCAATTTGGGTATTTTTGGCCTACACTCTTTAAAGATGCCCATTTGTTCGTCAAATCATGTGATAGATGCTAAAGAATAGGCAATATTTCAAAAAGATACGAAATGCCTCAAAACACTATACTTCAATACATACTAGTTAGAGTGGATTATGTATCCAAATAGGTAGAAGCAATAGCTATCTCCAACTGTGATGCAAGAACTGTCTTGAAATTCTTGAAAAGAAATATATTCACAAGATTTGGCACACCAAGAATAATTATCAGCAATGGAGGTAGCCACTTTTGTAATAAAGCTTTCACTTCCCTATTATCTAAATATGGAATCAAACACAAAGTAGCAACCCCATACCATCCTCAAACAAGTGGCCAAACTGAAGTATCCAATAGAGAGGTGAAAACGATACTAGAAAAGACAGTGAATATCTCTAGAAAAGATTGGTCAATCAAGTTGGATGATGCACTATAGGCATACAGAATAGCATACAAAACACCCATTGGAACCACACCATATAGGCTTGTGTTTGGAAAAGCTTGTCACTTACCAGTAGAATTGGAGCACAAAGCTTTTTAGGTACTAAAGGCACTCAACATGGAACTAAACACTGCTAGGGAGAAAAGGCTATTGAAACTCAATGAATTAGAAGAAATTAGATGGAATGCTTATGAAAATGCCAAAGTATACAAGGAAAAGACTAAAAGATGGAATGACAAAAGAATTGTGCAACACATCTTTGAATGTGGACAACAAGTGCTACTTTATAACTCACACCTGAAATTATTTTTGGGAAAACTAAAGTAGGTGGTTTGGACCTTTCACAATTACTAAAGTAACCAATCATGGAACTATGAAACTAGAGAACCACAACAAGGAAAGATTTATAGTCGATGGGCATAGACTTAAACACTATTATGGTGGCCAAATAGAGCACAACAAGACCATAACGACACTTGTGAATGCACCATAAGAAGATAGGACAACAGTTTCGTCAATGACTTTAAATGTGACGCTTATTGGGAGGCAACCCAAGCACTTAAATTATGCTCACATTTTCTTGTTTTTAGTTTTCATTTTTTTTCTTTGTTTCATGTTTTAGGTGAATAAAACAAGAGAAGGAGACAATGGTGCTCACATGGATATATCAAGCTATAAAGACTATGACATCATTGAGGGAGTTTTCTTTACACTTTTTCATTTATCTTTGTTTCTCTATGTATTTTGCACATTGAGGACAATGTGTAATTTAAGTGTGGGAGGAACTTCGTTCTCTTCTTTTTTTATTAGTCATAAGTTTTATTTTTTTTAAGGATATTTTAGTAATAAATTGGGTAGAAATTGATGAACATATGGAATCTAAATGCAAGCATGCTTGATATGAAATATATGAACCCAATGATAGAATTAGTCATCATGACTAGGATAATAAATTTAACATATTTATTGAGATACCTACATGAATCTTGTGTATGTTTGCTAATTTTTGACTTGTTATGATTCATTTTTATGCATATGCCATGATTGAATTTGATGTTCTTATTGGTGTGAGTTATGCCATGTGGTTAAATCTACCATACTTTAGAATCTATTTGATCATCACTTGAGGCAAAATCCTAAATAATATTTAGCTAGAGAAATGATTTAGGCCTTCATTTGAATTTATTAAGCCTTTCAAGCTAACCATTATTTTTATTCTTAGTCACCCAATTAAGCCTAATGGAATACCTTTCGTATCATTAAACCACGTGTTTAACCTAACTAAAAATGTGTATTACCTTCACCTTTACATCCTTAGCTTGTGAGAAACTATAATCGTGTATTGTGCTACAGAGTAAAGTGAAGTGTGTACAAAGAAAAAAAAAAAAAACACAACACCAATATCCCTATAAACAAAAGTAAAATAAAAGAGATAAATAAGTTTGGAGGTGTTGTGTAGTTACAAAAAGAACGTGGAATAAAGAATGAAGAATATGTAATAGGGGGCACTAAAACATCAAAATGAAAGCTCAATTGTGCCTTACATGTTGCATGATAACTAAAAAGCAAGCTAATGTGTGGAATGAGCTTAAATTTTACCATTTATCTACCCCTACCAAAGCCTAACATTACAAGCAAGCAAAGTCCTTTTGATCCTTAGCTAGATGCATGATTTACATTAGTGGACAGACGTGTAAAAAAAAAACAGACTTATGAAATGTGTTCTAAGACTTAATCTATTGGTGTGTTCATTTAAGTCGATTTCATGAGTGCATTGGATGATATCATGTGCATTACACACACAAATTATTTCATCAAAAATCTTACTTACATTTGAATTAATGAAAAGTTGATTTATGACAAGTGAACCTCTTTATAATAGGAAGGTACCATTTCTTAGGGGGATAAGTTTGTGTTAAAATGCTTGTGTTAGAGGAAATATGTTTGTAAATATTTCACCCATATTGGTTAATGATTTGTTCTTTATTGTTGAGCTATGGCTTTGCTTGAGAACAAGCAAAAAATTAAGTTTGGGGTGTGATAACTCTAAAAAATTAGAGTTATTTAACCACTTTTAAACTAACTATTTGTGTTGTTTTATGCTTAAAATTGTCAAAATGGGTAATATTTGTCAAATGTGTTATTGTAGGAAGGAAGAAGGTAAAAGAACGAAAACAAACCAAAAAGGAGAAAATTGTACATTGAGCCGCGACGGTGGATTGTTCAAGCCACGACGCCAAAATGTTTGGAGATATGGTCAAAAATAGGAAGGATAGGGCTGCAGTGGTGGCCATGTCAAGCCGCATTGTGCACCTTCACTATAAACAACCCGAGACCCTTAGGCCGCGGCGGTGATGAACTTGAGGCACGGTGCCACTAGATAACAGAGATTGGTCCGAGAGCTCGTGGAAGCGACAGTGATTACCAGAGCCACGAAGCGAGTAACTATTAGATTTTTGAACAGGCAAGGGCACTATGCTGGGTAACCAGCATGAGAGTGTGATTAGATTAAATTATTGCATTGTATGTAGTTTACTTGAAAGAGGAATGCATGCATAGTTTAGTGTCAATTGTTCATATAATCAGTTGCAATTACATCGGGATAATTTTAGTGATTCATATGTTAAAAGGTTGGGGAGTTAATGATTCCTAGGTTGTTATCTCATATATTTGGTTATTGCTAGATTATAAATTTAGGTTCAATATTTCATTTATCCTTCTGCTATCCAAATATAGTGGGTTGATTGATACTCACTTATAAGCTACAATATTCCTCGTGGGTTCGACACTCGTACTTTAAATACTTATCACTTGTACATTAACTCGTGTATTTGCAGAATTAGCTTGTTACTTAGTTAGAGAGTGGACCATTTTGGCTCAAGAGATGAAGCTATTGAGGTAGGGGCAGCTTGGTCTACAGAAGTTGTAGAGTATCGAGACTTTACCATGTATATACGTGACACATTGGACGTGTAGGCCTATGGTTTCTAGATTTCGAGGCCCATGTTTTGATGGGCTTATCTAGAGATCACTCTCTATACAACTATCTTTCTGGATGGAGAGAGACGAGCTTCTCTTCATGGTACAGTCATTTCCAACTGGGCGGAGGAGGATTCTAGCATGTCTGGTAGTGATGACTCTGAGGTGACTAGTGATCATGCAGATGAAGGAGACGATACTCATGTTGTATTTAGATTAGTAGACTATCTTTTGATGTAGTTCCCATCAAAATTTCTATACTTGGTGGTTTTACTTTCTTGTTGCATACTTTTAGAAGTTGTATGAACATTTTAGATATATGTATGCCACTTCATTTTTTATTTACTTTTGTATCTATACTTGTAGTTACATGCTTAGGTTGAACTTATGTTCTTTACTCTTTTAAGTTAATGGCGACTTTTTGGTAAGGAACTCTTTGAGTTTGTCCCTCTTTTGAGGATTACGGTCTATTGTACTGGTACATGAGAGTGCATACCTTTTTGAGAATTGGGTCAAGTTCTCAGGGTTTGATAGTTGTATAAGGGATAAAATCTAACATGACTAGCTTGTGACTTGGGATTCTCGACTCGAGATGTCCTAGGTGGCCATGGGCTTGGTACGTTTGGCCTTGGACCTGTTGTCCATGGTTCGTCTAGCATGTGTCATGTCTTTATTGGCTTGTGTGGCTAAACTTAGTTTGGCTCAGTTCATTGCGTGTTCATTTGTTTGTTTGCCTACTAGTCATTTTTGAATTAAATAGGAAGAGGTGCGAGGTCATCTTCCCATTGGGTTTTTCGGGACCCTACCATATTCGTGTGACCTATTTGTTTTTATTTTCTAATTTAGGGTGATTTGTTTGAAGCAGAGAGCTCCCTGTCTACCAACCCCCTACTTGGTGCTCCTAAATTTATCAAGTCACCCAAGAATTAGAGTTTATACTTGGAAAAGAATTATTGTGTTGGTGGATTTTTCCATCCTATTGAGAGTGTCATTGCATGCTATTTGTTTCATGTAATTTTCATTAATAGCTAGGTTGGAGACCTAAGATCCCTAACATGCACAAACTTAAGTTTATGAAAGATGGGGTGTAGGAGCTATAGCAACTCCTGGAACCGAGGCATCATTGCTACCTATTCGTAGGTCAGTTAGGGCTCGTTGCCAGGATGTATTATCCCAGGAGATAGAGAGCATATCAAGCTTCTCATTATGTTGGTTTAGGGTTACTTTGGTCTCTAGTCTATCATAGATATGACCTTGAGGATACTAGTAGGGAGTCTGCACATCTCAGCTTTTGTTGCCATGTTTGCTTAGATATATATTTGTGAATGATTTAATTACAAGATTAAATAAAGATTGTTTCTTGATTAAGAGTGTGTTTAAATATTTATTTCTTAAATTTTCATGAGCCAATTTGATATTCATAAATAGAATGAAAAATCTAGGAATTAGTTTTAAGAACATCACACTAAGTATATTTTGATAAACTTAATCAATAACTCGAATTACCCGATACATAGAAATTTTCGTAAATAAAAAGAAAGTCGACAATCTTAATTTAAATGATCATTCATGTTAATTCACTATTATATTTCGATGTAAGCACGATCAACTAAGTGAAACTTTCATATATCCTCCATTGATTATTAAAAAACCTATTTAAGTTAGTTTAAAGTTATATGATTATAATTATTTAGCATTTTAGTATTTATAGGATTCTAAAGTGTAAAAATGTTCTTTAGAACTACTGCAATTTCTACACTTGCAAGTACTATAATTTGTATATCAAGTTTTTTGTGCCGTTGTTGGAGAATTGGCATTTTGAATAAAAAAATTAACTTCTTTGAAATTCAAGGTTAGATTTTGTTTTATTTTATATTTATATTTATATTTTTATCTTCAATTTTTGTTCTTACTTTTACTTTTATTTCTTTTGTTATTTATTTGCTTTGTGTGTGATAGATTTTCTAGTGCTTTGATTTCTTTGTTATTTTTGTTAGTATATGAAAGGTACCATTCATAGACAATATTAGCAAATTTAAAAGAGCACCTAATTATGCTAGATACTGAAATCCATGAACAAATACATAAGCCTTTTGAAGAGCCACAAGACATGACAGACATAGAGATATGTCGCTTTTGTGGTTTATATGGGCATGATGCCGGTGTGTGTGCTTTTGTAGGTGATTACTATACATCTACCTATTAGAACTTTGATCTTAATGAGGGATACCACTCTAAATTCTTGAATGATCTCCATTTTAATACCCTTAATCCTGAGTGGGAAAATTACCATAATTTTTTATGGAAAGCATACACTAATGTGATGCTTAGTATATCATATCAGATAGGTTAAGTATAGTCCTATTAGACTGAACTGTATTGAATTATATTATAATTAGTCTGTATAATGTTTGTTGAAAAGCTGTATAATATAGTCGGATTAAATTGATTATATATATTTTACTAAAATAATTTATAATTAAAATGGTTTTTCTTTTAAAATTTATTTAAATTAATATTTAATTATTTTTATATTTTTATTACAGTTTAAAAAAAAATATTATTTTTAATTTGAGATAAAATAAAAAGTTAAGACATAATTTTATAACTGAAAATTCAGATAGACTAAGTTGATTGATCAGTACGATTTAGTCCCACACCTCCTGGTTGTACAAAATTTATATATAACTGTACTATTTTTATACTGTACGATACGATCTGATTTCATAATCAAACGCATGACTGTATATAAATTGTACAATTAGGGTATTTAATACAGTGTAATAAACATACCATAACCCATCTTATGCCCAATACCCAATGCAAAGGGTAAATTTTAATCCATACGACCCACCATATCTATCTAATGAGCCAACCTTCGAGGATAACTTGAATACTTTTATTGAAGAAAGTAGATATTCTAACATGAAAAAAGATCAAAAGGTGAATTCTTTACTGGAATCTATGAAAAGGATGAAAAATCTTTGTAGGCAAATGATTGAGCAACTTCAAGAACTTCCAAGTCAACAAGAAGAAGTTAACACTATAATAATCCATCAAATTGGTAAAAAATTTAACAACACTTATTTTCCTGAAATGTTTTATGATTTACCACTTGATGTAAAAAAATACAGATAGAGAGTAAGCAAATCTCAAAGAAGTACAAGCTAAAGGGAATCAAATTCTAAAACATTTCAAAGAGAACAATGAGGAATCATCTTCACTACCTATGTTGCATAAGGCACCTCAGACTTATGCACCCCCAAATCCTCTACCACACCGCTTAAAGGAGACCCACCTTTAGCTTAAGAATAACAAAGAGTTAAATGTGTGAGAGAATGTGTGTATTGTACTTCAAAGGACACTATTACCAAGGTAAAAGGATGTGTTTAATGAACTATTAGCTCAAAAATTTGAAATCACACACTTCAAGATCTTTGATGAAGGTGGATAAAAATAATGTTAAAGAAGGCACTTGGTGGGAGGTAACCCACCATTTTCGGTAGTATCTTTGTTTTTCTTTTTATTTATCATACTTAGTTTCATTAGTATTATTTCTCTGTTTGCTACCTTTGAGATTTGATTGGTCACACTGTGGACATTGTTTAGTTTAGATTTGGGGGTGTGAGTAGGGATTAGCTAAATTTTTTTTGATACAAATCTATCATGTTTGGATCAATTTATGGTAAATAATTGAGTACATTATGCAAGTTATGTTTGATTTTCTTTAACATTCTAAAAGTTTGTTGTAAGAATTGGTTAATAGTCATAATCCATATAATCAGCTCTAGTCATAATCCATATATCATTCTAAAATTTAATGTCCTAAAATCAAATAGTGAATACTACCTTGTGAGATATTTGAACCTCTAGAGTTTCATTTTGAGAGATTAATTTTCTTCTACTCTAATAAGCACCTTCCTTATGATTCTAAATTGTTAGATGATCTTTATAAATTTTTGCATTCTATATTAAGATTTTTAACAATCAAATGAATTTCATGTTGTTTATTTTCATAAATCTATTTTAATGACTTCAGTAATAATTAAAAGTGAGTGTTTAAATATCTTCACTTTTAACTTCTAGTGCATTTTATTATATATGGGGTAATCTTAGACAAATAAGTTATAATAGTCTCTTAGCCAAAATAATATTTCATAAATGATTAGGGGTTAAAAAAATTGGATATGTGTGCAAATAAAAGTGTATACATATAAATAAACTATATTAAAAAAAAAAAACAAAAAATCTCAAAAGTAGTAAAAGAGCTATTACAATATAAAGAAATATCCCCTTAAAGTCAAAACATTTTCAGTTATTTATAGGCACATATTTAATATTTTTGCTTAATGAGTTTGATTGGAGTATGATACAAGGAATGTGAGTCCATCATAATCCTAGCATCTAATTCTTTCCATGAGATCAATTTTGTTGCACTTGAGCTTTTATTCTTATTATGCATATGTGAACTTGTTTGCTTTTTTCTTTACATAACTTATGTTTGCATATAACTTGTTGAGTTCTTGAACCTTTAGAGTTTGTGTGATATTAAGAGTGAATATTGTGAGGCTTAGAGTCTTAACAAATTCAGATTCTTGACATTGAGTTTAGGAAATTTAATATGAATATGTTGGAGATTGACATATGGATGAACAATATGAATTTGATTTGCATGATAGACTTTGATGTATGTCGGGAGGTTAAACATGATTATGCATGAAACTTGATACGAACTGTAAAGAAATTAAAGCATGAGAAATTTTGTTAATTTAAATTAATAGTTTTGTTTATTCGTAGTTTGTTTTTAGTTTTAGTTTAGTAGGATGTTTGTGGGTATCATCATTAAAAGCCCTCACGAGACTATAACTCATTCCCTAGGGCTACCTAAGGGTTTAAAGGCTTATTGTATATGTTAAATGTAACCATGACAATTTACGAAAGTGATTTTGGTTAGTAGAGTTTAGTTTATTTATTCTTTCTTTTAGTTTTTAGATCACTTCACTTGCTAGAAACTAGCAAGAAGCAAGTTGGGAGTTGTGATGAGTGTTTGAAAAATATTAATATTTCATAATTTATTGTACTTAATTATTTTCATATATCTTTCAATTTGGAATCACGAGTATATTTTTGTGTATTTTAAGTATTTTTAGCTTCAAAAAATATAAATAATGTAAATACTTGAAAATGGGACACTTGGAACCCTCAAATAGCAACTTAGTAACAAAAATGACTAAGGTATGTAAGCCTTATATTATAAACCAACCAGTTTGTAAGGGTTACGTATAAAGGCACAAAAATTAACTTGTGCCGCGACGGAAATTTTTGTGTTCCACGGAGCACTACTCTTGGGTTTTATTATGGGACAATTTTCAGCTTTGTACCACAACGCGTGAAATTTTTTGGAGAGTTCGAATTTTATGTAACCCTTACATCTATAAAGACACCCTTATGTTTCCAGCAACACACAATTTTGAGCCAACTTTCATTCAAAAAATTTAAGACTTTTGGAGTTTTTCCACATCTAAGGAGGCAAGGGAAGCCAAATCTCAAGAACTTAAGACATAATAGAATGTAGAGCTACAAGCTTTTGGTGAAGGAAACATCATCCAATCTAATTTGCAGGTACTTAGACCTCCTAGGTTCTTGGTGCAATTAGATTGTTCTTATTCTTCTTCTCTCCTTGTGATACATATTAAAATTATATTTGTCTATGAATTTTAATCTAAACATGAGTGGAGGATTTTATCATGGATGTTTAGCTTTTTTGCCATGTTTGTTTAGGTATATTTTGGTGAATAATTTAATTACAAGATTAAATATATATTATTTCTTGATTAAAAGTGTATTTAAATATCTATTTCTTGAATTTTTATGGGCCAATTTGATGCTCATAAATAGATTAAAAAATATGGAAATTGGTTTGATGAACATCATATTGACTATATTTTAATAAACTTAATCAAAAATTCAAATTAATGACCTAGTCATGACATTGCTTTATTAGAGATAATTTTTCTTGTGCATAATTTAATTGTTAGTTGATATACCCGATCCATAGTTAATCACTAAAAAAAATTATCCGATCCATAGGAATTTTCGTAACTAAAAAGGAAAGCTAACAATCTTGATTTAAATGATCATTCATATTAATTCACCATTACATTTCAATGCAAGCATTGTCATCTCAGTCAAACCTCCATAAATTCTCTATTGATTATTAAAAAAAACTATTTAAGTTAGTTTAAAATTGGAACATAATTTTGTGACTCATTTATTTTTCATCTTTGGTCTCGTTCTTGCCTTCAATTTTATTTACAATTCTAACTACTTAGTATTTCAGTAGTTGCAGAATTCTAATTGTTTAGTATTTTAGTAGTTCTATGATTCTGAAGAAGTGTGAAAAGGTTATTTAGAACCACTGCAATTCCTGGAAAGATCAACCTTAGAGGTTTGCTTATCGCTTGTTATAAGGGATTCGTACACTTGTGAATACTAAAATTTTCACATCAACGTAGCATTCTCTTGCTATTTTATGTTCTTCAAGCATTACCCCTGCTTCGTTTTCTATTAGGAACTTTAAAACGTGGTGGTAGGTTGAGGCTACTATTCGGATCATGTGCAGGAATGTTAGCCCCAGTATCCCGTTATAAGGTGATGGGTAGTTTACTATGAGTAAATCTGCCATTACTATTTTTACATTGGTGCCCTGTCCAATAGTGATTGGCAAGGTCACGCTACCTTCTCAAATTACAGATAGCCAAAAAATCCCATTGAGGGAGTTATCATTGGCTTTAGTGGGTATGAGAATTTCACAGCTTTCGATGCTTTAGAAAGCAGAGTGTTGGCTAATCAAAATTCTATTTAGGTTTATGTTTTCCATCTATAGTATGACTACCAATGCATCAACGTGGGGATGGAGTAGCCTACTGGCCTCTTTTTGGGTGTATGAACCTGTCAACCTTGGACCCTTACTGAGGCTATGGGAGGAGGCAATTTGTGGGGCCTTTTACCTTGCTTTCCTGATATGTGCCTTACGAGCATTGTTGGAGTCCCCTTTTGTAGGGCTGCCTAGGATGATGGGGACCTCTTAGGTTTTCGATTTAGGGTTTGATTCCATTTATTTTTAGGGGAGAAGGCTCACCTTTGTTGCAGCCTCCCATCCTATACAAACTCTTTATGTTTCCCCTTTTGATGAGATGTTCAATCTAGTCATTTAAGTCTCGACATCTTCAGTTTAGTTCCCTATGTCCCTGTGGATCCTATAGTACTGGTTTTTGTTCCAGGTAGTATTCTTGAGTTTCTTAGGCTAGTGCATTATGCACTGGTGTTCAACTAGCATGAGGATCATCTCCTTAGGTGCATTTAAGGGAGTGTATGTATGAAAGTTCAAACCAGTGCAGGAGGAACTCCAATCTTTGCTTATTTCATCTCTACTATTTGTTCGGGGACCTTTTACTTTTTTAACGCTTGGGTTCATGTCTGCCCTTGTGTTTCTACTCTAGACCTTCCTTTGTTAGGAAGTTGTTATTTTTCCTACTGTTAACCATCATTTGAACATATAAGTATGTTTTGACTAGTTGGGTGGCCTCTATGTAGGTGCTTGAGAAATGTTTCGTCATGTCCCTCCTAGGGTCCTTGGAAAAGAGCTTCGTATAGATGCATTACTTGGATCTTTTCATCATTGAATCTATCGAATAAGTCTTCCAAGGTCTCATCTTTTGCTTGGCACGGAGTCATCAGATGTTCTATGGTCTTCAACTTTCTCCTCTTGGCCGAGAAATGAGAGAGGAACTATTTTAAAAACTCGATAAAGGAGCCAATTGTGTTAGGCTTGAGAGTACGATACCAAGCTTTGGCTTTGTCAATTAATTTAAGTTGGAAAGCCAGGAACCTAATCAAGTCGTTGTAAGCTTATGAGTCCATTAAACCTTTGAAGTTCTCAAGGTGCTCCAACGGGTCCTTGGAACCATCATGAAAGCCAATCTTGGGCATTTTGAATTTTTTAGAGAAAGGCAAGGCCATGACCTCAGGAGTGAATAGAGACTCAATAGAGACTGCCAAATCTGGGAATCTACTTCCATTCAACGATTGTTGTACTTTATGTAGTTGTACTGCAAGTCGATCAATGGTGGGATATTATGGGTAAGTCTTCATGTTGGTAGTCCCTGGGATAGCCATTGACTACCAAGGCTTCATTATTTGGATGACTAGCCTGGATAGAGTTACCACGACTACGGTCTTCAAGACGCTCACACATGTTAGTTTGGAAGGGTCCTAGATAGTCCATGATGGATGCACGGAAGGATGGACCTAGTCTTCTGTGGTTGGGTGGCTTTGGACCATGTGGGAAGACTCTCTCTATCTTGCCTGTGGGCTTGAATCCTATCAGGGTGGGTCACATCTTTGTTCAAAACTTATTTGACTACAGGTTGGATCTTGTGCACTCTAAGCATTGAAAGATGCTGCATGGACATTCTCAGGATTGAGGGCTCGCAACCCTAGAAAGTGCTCCATGATGGTATGAATTATGTTTTCCATTGGTCTTTATCCACATTCTTTATTTACGAACCATTCATGCCAGTCCTGGGCTCATTAGTCTAGCTTTTGTAATTAGAGCATGTGGTTTCCAAACTTGTTTGGATTTTAGGTGGGGCCTCCTAGTCATTGGTAGAAGCCTAATTGTCAAAGCCCTTTGGTTGGTTCATTATATTCTTAAAAAGGGATAGAAGTTTGACCTCTTAGAGACCGCATAGTTTGGATGGACAGAAGTTCAGTCTCTTGGAGACCACGTGGAGTGTCAACCTTTTCTTGTATAAACTTTATGGAATTTGGAAGTCTTTTATCTAGCTTGAAAGTCGAGAAAACACCACAGATATGTAAATTTTTTTAATCAACTAGTAAAGCACAATCGGTTCCCACAGACGACACTAGATGTTAATGCCAATTTTTTACAACATCGATTATTGGATGCACCTCTCCTTCATATGGACCAAAGAATAGAGAAGATACCATTATAACCTTGGACCACCATGGGTTTTGGTGACATTTGGCCCTACAATGCTTAAGTAAGTTCGAATAGTTGGCAAAATAGGAGGAGACTAGTGTCTCTCCTTTAGCTGATCTGAGAACGAATGTTCTATGTGTGAAGCAAGCATAGTGAATATTTATAAGGAAATAATCTACTTGTTGATGACCCTTACCCATTATGATAGACTTATCTTATTGTTAGAGTTATATTCTCCATAAGTATCTCTTTGTTGGAAAATTATCCAATTGATTATGCCCATTTACTGACTCATTGCCTACTAAGCTAGTCTATGAGCCATACATGCAAACTAGGTCATCTTGTAATGCGCCATTTAGTATATGTTAATTTATGCCCAACAAATCATGTTATATCATCTCTAACCCAAACTCTATTTTAGTGTAATTTTTGTACTATTTTACTGCACAAAATATACATTTTCTATATATTTCTAACCAAAATTTTGAATATCACACTAAAAGTATATTTCTAACCAAAATTTTGAATATCACACTAAAAGTATATTTCTTAAAATGTTCTTTTTATTTTTCTTTTAGTGAAACTTTTACACTATTTTAGGACAAAAGTTGCACTATCTCTTTTTTTATATATATTTCAACTCATTACACTATAATAATGCGAAAAGAGAATGCAACTTTTGTATTAAAATAGTGTAATAAGTTGGAGATTAAAAAAAAAAGATAGTACAATTTTTATAATAAAATCCGCATAACTCTTTTGTCAATCTTGGACAACTATCAATTTTTCCATGATTATGCGAACTATATCCCACATATATGTAGAATAAGCAAAATTTAAATTTTTATCACATTTTTATTTCTTTATTCTCAAAATTAGGCTCGTAATTCAAAACAAATCCTTAGAGATGCTTAATATCTATCCTCCAAAATCATAATGGACATGAGAGATCATATGACCATATCTTAAATGACTTCAATACATCTTTTACTCTCACGTGTCATTATAGACATCACTATTATTTAGCAATTTAAAATGCCCCAATGAACCATTTTGATTTAAATGATAATCACTTTACACGAAAAATACGCTGCTGATGATCTTAATTATTGATAAATTAAACTTTAACATAAAATAAACATGAAAACAAATCAATTGAAATATCTATATATGAACTTCTTCCAATATACCAAGTTAATTATATACAAGAAAAATCATTATTTAGAACGATCTAATACTTCAATCAAATAAAAACTGATGAAATTCTCAAAACAGGGTAATGTTTCTATTGGGTAAAAGTTAAATTAGGTATGCTTTGCACCATTTGATTGGTCCACATCAATAGAAGAAAAGTCTAATGTTATAGTCAATGCACGATTACGTAAATCTTCATTAAATAGAGCATACTAATAGTAGGATATTCATACTATTATTAAATAATATAAATATTAATTAATACGATTTACTTATGAAAATGTCATTTATTCCTTTTCCTATAAATAGGGCCTCATAACTGAAAAATGTACGCTTAAGCTCATACCCTGACCCTCAAATTCCTCTCTAAACAAGTTATTATTCATATCTGACTTAAGCATCGGAGAGGATACAACATCTCACAGTGTCGGGCCTTCTAACGTGGTTTGCTAGTAACGTGTAAATCGACGTGGAGGGAAACATATGCTGGGTAGAAATCTGGGTAACAGTTTCTAACTTTTTTCCATATAATACCATAACTTAATCATAATATTTATTTAAAAGTATCCAATGTCAAATGTTATAAGCTCAAATAATGTAATTTGAAAATTAATAAAAGAGTTAATATAACATATTCTCTATAGAACCTTCAAAATATGAAATACTTAACTATATTTGGATGAGTAATCAAACTCAAGAATTTAAAACTTGCTTTGATACCAAATCGTCTGAACCCTCCCCAAGTTCTTTAGTACTTAGGAAAGTTCTTCTACATTATTAGAATATATCAAAATTTGGGAGAGTCTCCACTATTTTTATGATCTAAAACAACTTTCTATAAGATAAACATAACTTCTACAAGTTGTACAGTGTCCATATCTCACTATCTATACATCCAAACTTAACAAAATAACAAACATAGGTGAAAATACTCCAAAATTAAGTTCTTGAGCCACTAAAGAGTTATAATTACACATCTAACATTATTAGGTCACCATGAAACAAAAGTAAAGTCTCCCAGTTTTCAAAAGAATAAGAAACTAGACAAGAGGAGATTATCAAACTAATCTATTTCTTCTTCAAATGTAGTAATCAGGTCTCCAAATTGAAAACTAAATTGAAAACTATTGTTGCCTGAGAAGGGAAAGTAGAAAAAAATAGAGTAAATAAAAATACTTAGTAAGTAAACAAGTTTTAGTGAAAAATTTGTTTATTATACGTATATATTAAACCTTTAGAGATGCGACTGTAACACTAAAACAACTATTACATAAATATACACTCAAGCTTTATGAGAGATCTAAAGAAATGCATATAACCACAAAAATATTTAGATAATCAAAATACTCTCAAGATTAGGAAAATAATAATTATTGAGTATATTTATTTAACTTTAATAATTAAATTTAAAATTAAAATAAGTCATAACATAAAAATATTTACAAGTTGTATTAGTAACTTGAAAAAAATTCAAATAATTGTAAATACATTTATGTAAGTAAAATAATTGTAAGTAGCTTACATGTAAGTAAAATTACTATGAGTACCAAACTCGAACCTAGGGAAAAGCTAATTATACGTATACATAGTTATTTGCACACACAGACAGGGCTCATTAATTAATTATTTATTTCTTATGTAACTCTTGAATTTAGGGGACGATGTTTGTTAGATGGTTAAAAAAATAAGACATAATAATTTGCATAATATTCTGAAATACTGATGTTAAAAGCTAAATATAAACTTCTATGTTCTAATTAGAACCATATTTCTACTATAAAACTGCACAAAGACTTATGAACTGATATTGCTGGTAAAAATTAATAGCTACATGTTAAGCATATTAAATATTAATTTTGAAAGTTAAAACATTTAAACTTACAAAACCTAGCAAGGATAAGAGTAAATGTTATAAATTACTAGTAAATAAATATTTATAAAATTTTAATAATTTGTCCACTCACAATATTATATCACTAATGTTGTTCTGAAAGATCTGCTAAACCATCCCTTCCTATATGATCAAACTTGTATCAAAAACAAGAATTAGACCATAGCTAATTGGTCTATTCTAAAACTTCATAGTAGTCTATAATATGCTAAAACATTGGCTATTAATATATAACTTAGTTGCCGCTTTAAAACTTAAAAAGAATCAAAGTGTTAACTATTAACTTAGGTATTCCTAAGCTCCTTGTCAATTAAAATAAAATACTTAATTATCATATGTAAACCCTTCCAAAATATAGAATACTAATTTGTTTAAAACTTGTTAAGTATAATCTTCACAGAACATACCTGATGCGAACCCCGTAACACGATTCTTACGACCCACTAGCAACGAAGACTAGAGAACCACAAGATAACGGTTCAAGACCTAACAACAAATTAGTAGGAAATTTCTAAGCACAAAACCAGATTTTTGGCTATAAGGGACCCACCTCAACACATGGATATTACGCACCACGCACGAAGAAGAGTAGAAATGCCACAAAGGGATGCAAGTCCTTTGATAAGTTTGGGTTTGCAATGAAGCAAAGAGCTCTTGGCTCTCAAATTTGTTTAAAGAAACAAAATTCTTATTAATGAACAAAAGTTGCCTTTTGTGTCTACAACTTGTCTTTTATAGAGTACAAACAAAACCTAAAGAAAAGAAAACATCTCAGCCATTGGATTTGATCCAATGGTCCTAATTACAAAAATTACATCTGTGCCACGGCAGGTAAAACATTCATGCCACAGCGAGGAGGCTCTGGATACAACATTGAAAATAGGCGGGCCGCGGCGGAGTAAAATCCATGCCGCGGTGAGCAACCTTGACATCCAACCCAAGAGGCTTGTGCCGCGGCGCACCAAAACCATGCCGTGGCCCGCACACTTGCCCATCTCTGCGCGCACATCTGCCCACACTCGCGCTCGCGCTTGTCCAGTTGCCATGCCAAAACAGAACCCTTTGGGCCGCGATGCCACAAATGCTTGCAGCGGCGCGCATGCCTCGCCAAAATCCTACCCAAAATAGAGGACCACTCGCCGCGGCGGCTAAAAATCCATGCCGCAGCGCAGAACTTCTTCTTCCAATTCTGCCTCTATCACATTGCTTGGCCTTGATGTGATAAATTTAGTACTCGCAAGTGTACGAATCACTCATAGAAAAGTGATAAGAAACTTCCAAGGTCGGTCTCTCAAGGAATTGCAATGGTTCTAAATAACTATCTTCTTAATCTAAATAGAATTCTAACAAAAATAAAACACTAATTAAATAGAGTTCTAGTGAAACTAAAACTCTAAGTAACTAGAGTCCTAAACCTAGTAAAACTGTAAAAAGGTGTTTGATTTGTGACGGGAACAATGATACGATCAATTAAACGAAAACAAAATCACAATTTAACAATCAATTCAATATGGATTAAAAATCAATGGAGGATGTATGGACGTTTAGTTTGGTTGGCCATGCTTGCATCGAAAAGGTATGGTGAAATAACATGAACGTTCTTAAATAAACAATATTACCGACTTTCCTTTTAATTACGAGACTGCCTTCGGTCGGGGTAAATCTCTTTGTTGATTAACTAATTAACTGCCTTCGGTCGGGGTAAATCAAATAGTAATCAAATTATGCGCAAGGAAATAAATGCCAATCAAACTAATGCTATGACTAAGTCACTAATTTGAAGCTTTGATTAAGTGTTTCGGAATAAAGTTAAGGTGATGTTCCTATAACTAGATTCTCAGATTTTTCAACCTAACTAAACATCCATAGAATATCTAAACATGCTCATAATCAAAAGGTAATTCGTTTATATTAAATCAATAGAATATTCACCATACACAATTCTAGCAAACATGACAACACAAACTAAACATCTATAATAAAACTAGCCACTCATGTTCATATTAATATTCATAGACAAATAAAATATGATCATACACTTCAACGAAAGAAGAAGAAAATATAATTCTATAACAACAAGAAAAACCTAGATCTAAATACCGCTTATGGATGGGATAGCGTTCTTCTCCAAAAGCTTAATCTTCGATCGTCGACGGCTTCCTTGAATCCTTAGAATGGTTTCTCTTGCTTCGTTTGAGTGTGGCAAAGCTCCCAAAATTGAATGAATCTCTTGTTTGGTCGCAAAATTGTAAAGTGTAAAGTTGTATTCGAGTTATTTTTAAGGGGGAGTCTAAGGGGGTATTTATAGATGTAAGGGTTTACACAAATCCTGATTGCAATAGGAATAGGCGCGCCACGGCACACATTTTTCCCGTGGCGGCGCAACACAAATTCTGAAAATAATGTCAAAACCCGAGAGCTCCCCGCAGCGGCATGACTTTTTCTCGCCGCGACGCGTGCTGTTTTCTTTTTCTTCATGTTTACCCCCATACATATGTGATGGCTTGTTTTGTAAGGCTTACATATTTGTCTCGTTTAGCTCGTAACTCATGATCTGAGCACCGTAAGTGTTCCGTCTTTGCGTGTTTTCATTATTTGACTCATTCGACGCTAAAAACACCTGAAATGCACTAAAACATACCCGTGATTCCAAATGGATAGATTTATGAAAATAATCAAATAAACAATCATAACAAATCTATATTTTAAACAATTAATCACAAAATATTAGTGCTTTTCTAGCACTCATCAGGCCTCTCACAAGCTATGTGGTCATTCCTCATCATCCCTTGGCCTTGTATCAACTCTTGGACAAGTCCGTTTAAGGCTTCCTTGAGTTGTCTCGCCTTCGACCTCGTGATTGGCCCGTTCAGGATGCGAAGTGGTGGTAGCGCCAGCTGATTTGTATCATTCCCCCCTCTTCAAAAGGATTCGACCTCGAATCTTCACCTGCATAATCAAAAGGAGAAAGATCATAAACATTAAAAGATGCACTAATATTGTACTCACCTGGAAGGTCGAGCTTGTAGGCATTATCATTGATACGTTCGAGTACTTGGAATGGTCCATCTCCTCGAGGTTGTAGTTTGGACCTTCATTTTTCAGGAAATCGTTCCTTCCTCATATGTACCCAAACCCAATCGCCGGGTTCGAAAATGACCCTACGTCGCCCTTTGTTAGCCTTGAATGCAATTTCTTCATTCTTTTTCTCAATGCGCTCGTGAATGCTCTCATGTAGTTTCTTTACCATTTCAACCTTCTTGGCATTTGTTAAATCTGATCTAACTGAAACAGGTAAAGGCAATAAATCCAGAGGAGTGAGTGGGTTAAAACCATAAACAATTTCAAAAGGTGTATGGTTAGTAGTGGAATGCACACTCATATTAAAAGCAAATTCAATAAAAGGCAAACAATCCTCCCAATTTTTCAAGTTTTTCTGAATGACCATTCTTAATAGAGTAGACAAAGTTCGATTAACTACCTCTGTTTGGCCAGCAGTTTGGGGATGACAAGTAGTAGAAAACAAAAGTTTCGTCCCCAACTTAGCCCATAGAGTTTTCCAAAAATAACTTAGGAATTTGACATCCCTATAAGAAATTATACTTTTTAAAACCCCATGTAGTCGTACAATCTCTTTAAAAAAAAGATTGGCAATGTTAGTTGCATCATCGGTTTTGTGACACGCAATAAAGTGTGCCATTTTTAAAAACCTGTCAACAACTACAAAAATGGAATCTCTTTCGCCTTTAGACCTAGGCAAACCCAAAATAAAGTCCATAGAAATATCCACCCAAGGTGAACTAGGCACGTGTAAGGGTGTATATAGTCCTTGAGGTAGGACTTTGGACTTTGCTTGCCTACACGTGATGCCCTTAAAGCAAATTCTTTCTACATCACGTCTCATTTTAGGCCAAAAGAAATGTTCATGTAGAACATCCATGGTCTTGGTTACACCGAAGTGTCCCATTAGACCTCCCCTATGGGCCTCTTTAACTAGTAGCTATCTCATAGAGCAGTTGGGTATACATAAATGATTTTCTCTAAATAAATACCCATCTAACAAATAAAATTTTTCAAAAACAGACTTATGACATGCATGATATATAGTAAAAAAATCATTATCAGCAGCATACATTTCCTTAATATACTCAAACCCCAATAATTTAGCATTTAAAGTAGAGAGTAAGGTATACCTCCTCGACAATGCATCTGCGACAATATTTTCCTTACCTCACTTATATTGAATAATATAAGGAAAGGTTTCGATGAACTCCATCCACCTTGCATGTCGCCGGTTCAATTTCCCTTGGCTCTTTAGATGCTTCAAGGATTCATGATCCGTGTGGATGACGAATTCTTTCAGCCATAGATAGTGCTGCCAAGTCTCCAGGGTTCTAACCAAAGCGTAGAGCTCCTTGTCATACGTTGGATAGTTTAGGGAGGCTCCACCGAGCTTCTCACTAAAATAGGCAATTGGTTGCTTTTCCTGCATCAAAACAGCTCCTATGCCTATACCTGAAGCATCACACTCAACTTCAAAGGTTTTAGTAAAATCAGGCAAGGATAGAACAGGCGCAGTACATAATTTATCCTTCAATAGATTAAAAGCCTTTTCTTGCTCTACTCCCCATCTAAAACCTACAGTTTTCTTAATCACCTCAGTTAGAGGTGCGGCTACAGTGCTAAAGTCTATAACAAATCTTCGATAAAAACTACCCAAGCCATGGAAACTATGAACCTCAATAACAAACTTAAGCGAGGGCCAATCCCTAATCGCCTTTACTTTTTCCTCATCTACCTCTATGCCATTAGCACTTACAACAAAACCAAGAAAAACAAGCTTTTTCATGCAAAAACAGCACTTCTTTAAATTAGCATACAATTTTTCTTTTCTTAAAATTTCAAGAACAGGACACAAGTGTTGAACATGCTCTTCCAAATTTTTGTTGTAAATGAGAATATCATCGAAATAGAAAACCACAAATTTTCCAATTAAGGGACGTAAAACATGGTTCATTAGTCTCATAAAAGTACTAGGTGCGTTAGATAACCCGAAAGGTATTACTAACCATTCATACAACCCATGTTTTGTTTTAAAAGTGGTTTTCCATTCATCCCCTCCTTTCATCCTTATTTGATGATACCCACTTTTAAGATCAATTTTTGAAAATATGCTAGAGCCATGCAATTCATCTAACATGTCATCTAACCTAGGAATGGGATGACGATACTTTACCGTTATGTTGTTGACGGCTAGGCAATCAACACACATACGACTTGACCCATCTTTCTTATGCACAAGTAGCACAGGCACTGCACAAGGGCTCAAGCTTTCCCTAACTTGCCCCTTAGTCAAAAATTCTTCGACCTGCTTTTGTATCTCCTTGGTATCATCTAGGTTGGTACAATAAGCCGATCAGTTTGGAAGAGATGCTCCAGGAATGAAGTCAATCTGATGCTCAATCCCTCGAATTGGTGGTACACCGTCCGGGATCTCTTCAGGAAACACATCTTCATATTCCTGCAACAAAGAAACAAAAATACTTGGCAACGTATTGTCAAGTTCGTTAGTAGAAAAATAAGTCTCCTTATACAAAAGTACAAGCACAAACCTCTTCGCCAAGAAGGCGTGTTCTACGTCACTCGCCTTTGCGTAAAAATTTTCAAATTTCTTTTTTGTTTCTTTTTCTCTCTCTCCACTCTTCTCTCCCACCTCACTCTTTTCTCCCAATTTATCTCTTTTTTCTTTAACCATCCTCTTTTGGTCCTCAAAAACTTGCTTAGGAGATAAAAGTGCAAGTGTAATCTTCTAACCTTCCAACTCAAATAAATACTTGTTCTTGTATCCATCATGTGTAACCCTCCTATCATATTGCCATGGTCTCCCAAGCAATATATGTCCGGCTTGCATAGGCACTACGTCACACATTATTTCATCCTTGTACTTCCCAATTAAAAAGGATACTAGTACTTGTTTGTTAACCTTCAGTTCCCCTCTATCATTCAACCATTGTAGCTTGTAGGGTTTCGGGTGTTTGATTGTCGGTAACCCTAGCTTCTCAACTAAGGTAGTACTAGCCACATTTGTGCAACTCCCACCGTCAATAATAACATTGCACACTTTAGAGTTCACATGACACCTTGTGTGAAATATGTTCTCTCGTTGTTGCTCCTCATCCTCTTCCTTGTATTGGATACTCAAGGACCTCATTATCACTAGAGCCTCTCCTTCAATGGGCCCTATTTCCTCATCACTAGCTTCCTATAGCAATGGCATCTCTTCATCATCACTATCCTCATCCGTCTCAATGTCGCCATTAGCTTGAGCAATCATTGTCTTTTTATTCAGACATTGGGATGTAATGTGTTCGGTTCCAAGACATTTAAAATACTTGACGTCTCGGTATCGAATCGGGTTTTCAACCTTACCCTTATCCTTACTAGCCTCCATTTCCTTGGCTCTGTTCGGTTCAAACCTTGGCTTGGAGCTAGTTGCTTCATCTTTCTTCCAACTTTTCCATGGTGTGGTAGGGGTAGGTTTTGATGTCGTTGGGTTACCCTTAGGTGGGAAAGTTCGGCTACTCTTCTTCCGTAATTGCCTCTCCACGTTAATTGCTGATGTGATAAATTTAGTACTCGCAAGTGTATGAATCGCTCGTAGAAAAGTGACAAGCAAATCTCCAAGGTCAGTCTCTCAAGGAATTGCAGTGGTTCTAAACAATTTTTTTCTTAATCTAAATATAGTTCTAAAGCAAGTAAAATACTAGAGTCCTAAACCTAGTAAAACTATAAAAAGAAGTTTGGTTTTGTAACGAGACCAATGGTACAAACAATTAACGAAAACAATAACGCAAATTCACAATCAATTCAAGTAGATTTGAAAATCAATGGAGGATGTATGGACGTTTAGTTGGGTTGGCCATGCTTGCATCGAAAAGTAATGGTGAAATAACATGAACATTCTAAATAAACAATATTTACCGACTTTCCTTTTAATTAAGAGAATGCCTACGGTCGGGGTAATTCTCTTTATTGATTAACTAATTAACATCCTACGATCGAGTATATCAAATAGCAATCAAATTATGCGCAAGGAAATTTATACCAATCAAACTAATGCTATGACTAAGTCACTAATTTGAAGCTTTGATTAAGTGTTTCGAAATAAAGTCAAGGTGACGTTCCTAAAACTATATTCTCAGATTTTTCAATCTAACTATGAATATCAAATTGGCCCATGAAAATTCATAATTAACTATCTAAACATACTCTTAATCAAAAGGTAATTCATTTATATTAAATCAATAAAACATTCACCATAAACAATTCTAGCAAACATGGCAACACAAACTAAACATCCATAATGAAATTAGCCGCTCATGTTCATATTAAAATTCATAGACAAATATAATATGATCATACACTCAAAGAAGGAAGAACAAAGATAGAATTCTATAACAACAAGAAAATCCTAGATCTAAATACCGCAAATGGATGGGATGGCGTTCTTCTCCAAAAGCTTGATCTTCGATCGTCAACGGCTTCCTTGGATTCTTATAATGGATTCTCTCACTTCGTTGAGTGTGGCAAAGCTCCTAAAAATTGATTGAATACCTTGCTTGTTCGTAAAATTGTAGTGTGTAAAAGTTGTGTGTAAGTTGGAGTCTAGAGGGGGTATTTATAGATGTAAGGGTTTACACAAATCATGATTGCAATAGGAATAGGCACGCCGCGGCATGCATTTTTCCCACCGCGGCGCAACACAAAAATTGGAAATATTGGTAAAAACCCGAAAGCTCCCCGCCGCGGCATACATTTTCCTCGTCACGGCGCGCGTTGCCTTTCCTTTCTTCATATTTACCCCCTTACATATGTGCTTGTTCGTTATGTAAGGCTTACATATTTATCTCGTTTTGCCGTAACTCGTGATCCGAGTGCCTTAAGTGTTCCGTCTTTGCATGTTTGCAATATTCAACTCATTTTGACGCTAAAAATACCTAAAATACACTAAAACATACCCGTGATTCCGAATTGATAAATTTGTGAAAAATAGTCAAATAAACAATAATAATAAATCTATTTTTAAACAATTAAGCGCAATAAATCACGAAATATTAGTACTTTTTGAGCACTTATCACAACCCCCAACCAGCTTCTTGCCGATCTAAAAATTAAAATAAAACGAATAAACTAAACTAACCTAAATCACTTCCGTAGATTGTCACAGTTGCATTTAGCATATGCAACAAGCCTTTAAACCCCTAGGTGGCCCTAGTGGACGAGTTATAGTCTTGTGAGGGTTTCCAGTGATGATACCCTCAAACATCGTAACTAACAAAACTAATAAAGACTCTAAACATACTCGAATCAATCCATGCATATGTCTCAAAAATTGTCAACAACGAATGTCATACGAAATAGTTAAAAATCACTTAAGCTAAAAAACAGTCCAAATATCAAACCCATCATAGTAATCAGATTTTGAACAACCAATCATACCACAAGCCCGTTAGTTACACTATCTGATCATGTCATGCATGATATTCATAGATTACATTTAATATATCATAAATGTGCAAGTGAAATATGAATGAAAATTTTGCACTTACAAAATCTATAGGCTCACTTTCAAATCCTTGTCCACTAATACAAAAATCAAACTACCTAGAATCAATAGGACTTCATTAAGCTTATAAAGTTGTGGTTAGGTGTGTGATTATGAAAGTACGAAAATGATATTTTCACTACGATAATAGTACTTTTTATTTCACAAACTTATTTTCAACTTTTTCTACCAAGTTTTCTTTTTCATCCTCCTATAAATTCCATATGTCCCTTAGAACTTTTTTGCTTGATTTTCTTTCTTTACTTTTCTTGCTTATTAGTTCAATCATCATCATCTTTTTTTCTTAATGATAAAGCAAGATAAATACAACATAATTGCTCATGAAAATCAAATATTACATTGAGTACTCTTATCACTAAGGGTAATACAACGTATGTCAATGTTGAATTCAAGGGTGTACTATGGATAAAATAATACAGGAAGGCTTGAAAAGTCCAAACGGTCCAAAGATGGCCTAAATCATTTTCTAAGTGGCATTTGATTCTATTATTTCGCTTTAATGGGTTTTCAAATAAGTTCTAGAGCTTGTTGAGACTTAAAATATATCATAAACATACATACATTACACAAACCAAAATAGTCATACTAACCATGCAAACTACCACATATACCACAAAATCCTCAAACTAGATGAATTTAACATTTATGTGTCTCTTTACTTGGGTAAAAATCTAATTTCCTTCATATATCACCATCATTACAATCATGTTAATATCATAGACTTCCGGATCGACTCAAGTAGACACGACACTAACCTAACAAAATTCAAGTGGCAAAAGTTAAAAATTAAAAATTTGGTCATATTTCATGCTCATGGAATATTTTTCCTACCCCCAACCTAATTTCTATATTGTCTTCAATGTTAAAAAGAAAAATAAAAGAAATTAAGAAAAAGTGAGAGAAGTTACCCCCCTTTCGTATGAGATTGTGTATACAACACGTACGCTCCGGTTCATTATTCCTCGCTTTTCTCATGATGAAGCATTTTAATGTGCAAGAAACATGTATGAAACCTCAAAGTATATGCATCACAATTCAAATCCAAATTTAAATTATAACTAGAGCAAATGAAAATAGAAAACATTAAACAAAGTTAATAAGTCTTAAACAATCCAAATAAAGGAAAATAAAAGAAAAAGAAAATTAGTCCAAAATAAAATGAAAATAACAATAAAAATAAAAATAAACTAAAGAAAAATTACAAATGGGAGGCTCAGTCCTCCATGTCTTCAGGTTGCTCATTTTCCTCATCCTCGGGTTGGTCTGCCGGTGGTATAAAAGTAAAGTCATGTCCCGGATATTGTGGAGGTGGCTGGAATTGGGTGAGGTCTATTCCACTGTGTGTCAATTGGCAGCTAATCATTTGGTGGAGTAGACCTTGGTACTCGTGTTGATATTTCATGTGATCACTGAGCCACGCTTATTGTTGGGTTTGGTATTGACGCATCTCGTGTTGATATTGATGCATTTTATTAACCTTCACTTCTAGGTTTACCAATCTGTCTCTTGTAGAAGAGTTCTTGGAAGAATCACCCTTCCTACTTCCTTGCCTAGCCTTAGTTCCACTTGTAAGGTGTTGCATGTAAGAGAAGGTTAATGTTTCACCCGGCTGCAATAAGACATCGCCCGTGTCGTATTTGACTCCGTGCTTGACACAAAGGGCAGTTATGAGTTGGGGAAAGATGTAGCTAATGTTGTGGTGCTCAGCTAAGTACACAACTCTCTGTTTTATGACCATTCCCACGTCTATGGACCGCTTAGTCTCTATAGCAAATTACAATATAGCCCGTTCCCTATCGACTGTACTGTAATGCCGAGTCGGCATTAACCTTAAGCAGACAAAATATTGCCAAATTTGGGAATGGGTCCTTAGGTGCTTCGCTTGAAAAATATTTACCATTTTCCCCTTGTATTCCCACTCACCATAACCATCGATCAAGGTATTAATTATTTCGTCGTAATCAACCTGTGTTAAGTAAGTTTCATACGCGCTATTGTGAATGTCCCTTAACCCATAGTACGAGTTGATCACAGTCCTATTGAAGGGGACTTCAACGCCCCTCAGCCAAACCATTCCATCCCTCGCTTCTGGGACATTCGCGTAGAATTCCTGAACCAGTGAACTCACACCCGCCTCCGGGGTGTATGCAAATTTCTTCCATCCTAATCTCTCTACTATATGAGAAATTCCCATTACACCTACTTTCCCAAACTCTATTCCTCTCTCATTCACGAATCCTTTATTTCTTTTGGCAGCACCTTCGTACCGCTCTTGCGCTTCTCGGCTAACAAACTGAGAGGCATCATAAGTTCGATCCTCAACCACTTAATTCCAAATTTCAGACAAAATTCACAATTTCCAAAAAATTATTATTGAATTAAAGCAAAAATGTGACGAATTTTACCTCTTTGGAATGCAATTGAAATCTTGAAGGAAAACCCCCAATTCTTGCTTGAAATACTAACTTTTGAAGTGGAGAGAAATTTGATTCTTGAATCAAATCTGATGAAATTGATGGAGGAACATGTATTAACAATGTTAGAAATAAGAATTGGTAGAGTAAAGTTTGAATTTTGATGAGGATTTGGGAAGAAGCTGGAGAGGAGAGTAGAGAGAAAATGAGAGAAAGTGAGGGAAAAGTTTTCAAATGATTTTTGAAATGTGTTTGAACTGCCCCAGTGCCTTTTCTGCCCATTTTTTAGAGGTGTGCCGCGGCATGCATTTGTTCCCACCGCAGGGCAGTTAAAATTTTTAAAATTGTGCGTGACACAGAATGTTTCTCGCCACGGCACAAATATTTTCTGCCGCGGCGCGCACATTTTTTTGAAAATTTGGTTTGAGACAGAAAGTCCCTCGCCGCGGCACAAATTATCCCCGCCGCGGCATGGAATTATTTTTGAAAAATTGTTTTGAAATAGGAAGTACCACGCCGTGGCACAAATTTACCCCGCCGAGACGCACATATATTTTTTGAAAAATTTTGATTTTTTTGGAATTTTTGAAAACGTGCAATGCATCCACCCCCAACCAAAACTTGGGAATGTCCTCATTGCCTTGAAAAACTTTTAAAAATAAAAATACGATAAAAATAATAAAAGAAATAAAAACAACGAAAGAAATACAAAATCGAATGGGTGCCTCCCATTAAGGACTTAGTTTAACGCCTTAGCAAGACGTGGTTCCTCTTGTGTTTATTCATTGAGGAGACGTATTATTTCAATGCTTTTCAGATTGTCTCCTTCCAAGTATGGTTTGACACGATGCCCGTTTACTTTAAATGTTTTTTTCATTTTCGGATTAAGCAAATCGATTACTCCGTGTGGAAGTACGTTAGCAATTGTGTATGGTCCGCTCCACCTAGAATGAAGTTTTCCTGGAAACAAACACAAATGTGAATTGTATAATAGAACTTTCATTTCGGGAACAAAATACTTACTGAGGAGCCCTTTATCATGATAGCACTTAGTACGCTCCTTGTAGATCTTGGCATTTTTGTAAGCTTCGTCCCGAATTTCCTCAAGTTCGCTCAGTTGGAGTAGTCGTTTTTCCCCAGCTTTTTCCATGTCCATGTTGAGCTTCTTAATAGCCCAACAAGCCCTATGCTCTAGCTCAACGGGTAAGTGACATGCTTTACCAAAAATTAACCAGTAAGGACTCATACCAATTGGAGTTTTATATGCTATACGATATGCCCACAAGGCATCATTCAATTTAATTGACCAATCTCTCCTTGAGGGGCGCACTGTGCTTTCCAATATCCCTATGATCTGTCGGTTACTCACTTCCACTTGCCCCGAAGTTTGGGGATGGTATGGGGTAGCCACTCTATGAGAAATGTTGTACTTTTTCAAAAGCCCATCGAAGAGTCTATTGCAAAAGTGGCTTCCTCCATCACTAATGATCGCTCTCGGTGTGCCAAATCTGCTAAAAATATTATCCTTCAAAAATTTAACAACAACGTTAGCGTTATTAGTTCTAGTGGGTATCGCTTCTACCCACTTTGAAACATAGTCGATTGCGACTAATATGTAACTGTAGCCAAAAGATGGGGAAATGGACTCATGAAGTCAATTCCCCACACGTCAAATAATTCTACTACAAGATTAGATGTCAAAGGCATTTCGTTATGCTTACCTATGTTACCAGTCCTTTGACATCTATCACATCTCACACAAAACATGTTAGCATCTTTAAATAATGTAGGCCAATAAAAATCGGATTGTAATACCTTTAGGGCCGTTTTCTTACTACCAAAATGGCCCCCGCAATGTAGCTCATGGCAAAAGGTTAAGATGCTCTCACGTTCCTCTTCGGGCACACACCTCCGGATGACTTAATCTTGACATAACTTGAACAAATACGGGTCATCCCAAAAGTATTGCCTACAAACATTGAAAAACTTTTTCTTTTCCTGAAAAGTAATGTTAGGTCTCAAAATACCACTAGCTAGATAGTTAACGATGTCAACATACCATGGATTTGGACCTATTGTAAACAATTGTTCATCAGGGAAGGTTTCAATAATTGTATCCTTACTTTCACCTTCAACATGTTCATACTCAGTAATCAACCTAGACAGATGATCAGCTACTACATTTTCAGTACCTTTCTTGTCTTTGATCTCTAGGTCAAATTCTTGTAAAAGTAGGATCCACCTAATGAGTCTAGGCTTAGCATTCGGTTTAGTCAATAAATATCTCAAAGCAGCATGATCCGAATGAACAATAACTTTAGTTCCTACCAAGTAAGACCTAAATTTATCAAGTGAAAACACAACAGCCAATAACTCTTTTTCAATGGTGGTGTAATTAATTTGGGTATCATTGAGTGTTTTGCTAGCATAATATATAACATGTAATCTTTTATCCACTCTTTGCCCTAAAACAGCTCCTATAGCATAATCAGATGCATCACACATGATTTCAAACGGTAAAGACCAATTAGGAGATACAATTATAGGTGCGGAAGTAAGTCTATCTTTTAAAGCATTAAAAGCAACAAGGCATTCATCATCAAAATCAAATAAAGTATTTTTGGACAATAGATTACATAATGGACGACTAATTTTGAAAAAATCCTTAATGAACCGTCTATAGAAACCTGCATGTCCTAGGAAACTTCATATACCCTTAACAGATGTAGGTGGAGGCAATTTTGCAATTAAATCTACCTTAGCCCTATCTACTTCAATTCCTTTGCTAGATATGACATGTCCTAGCACTATGCCCTGTTGGACCATAAAATGAATTTTTTTCCAACTAAGTGTCAAATTGCATTCAATGCATCGTTCTAATACTAAACTCAATTTATGCAAGCAATCATCAAAGGAATTACCAAAAATTGAAAATTCATCCATAAATACCTCAATGAATTTCTCCACCATGTCCGAAAAGATCGACATCATACATCTCTGAAAGTTGGCGGGTGTATTGCATAGTCTAAATGGCATTCTCCTAAAAGCAAAAGTTCTGAATGGGCATGTGAATGTAGTCTTCTCTTGATCCTCGGGAGCAATGGGTACCTGATAATAACCTGAAAGATCATCCAAAAAGCAATAGAAATCATGCCAACTAGTCTTTCTAAAATTTGATCAGTGAAGGGGAGGGGGAAGTGATCCTTTTTGGTGTATAAGTTCAGCTTTCGAAAATTAATACACATCCTCTAACCCGTAATTATCCTAGTGGGCACTAATTCATTTTTTTCATTTTTAACCACGGTTATTCCAGATTTTTTTGGTACCACATGAACTGGACTAACCCACTTACTATCAGCAATTGGATAAATTACCCCTACTGTTAGGAGTTTCAAAACTTCTTTGCGCTTCTTTAACAGGTTTGACATTGTCCTCTAAATTAATCTTATGCATATACATTTCCGGACTAATGCCTCTAATGTCCCCAATACTCCATCCTATTGCCTTTTTATACTTCCTAAGCTCTTTAATCAATTTCTCTTCTTGATTTTGGGTGAGTGTAGATGAAATAATAACAGGGTAGGTCTCATTCTCTCCCAAAAAGACATATTTTAGATGCTTAGGTAGTTGATGCACAAAAACTTGATAGTCAAATTTTGTATTTTATATAAGCTCGCAAGTGCACGAGTCACTTATAGTAACCGACAAGTATACTCCCAAGATCGTCTCTCAAGGAATTGCGGTGGTTCTAAAACGTTAATTATTTTCTTATTTAGTCGAACAAACAATCCTAAACATTCTAACAATTGTCACGTTGCAGAAAAGACTGTAAATTAGGAAATTAATTATGTAACTAAAATAAAGTGCAAATAAAAGTAATCACAACCAAAGGGGGGATGATGGATGTAAATGGGATTATTAGTTTGCTATCCATTCATGGCAAAAACAAATTAAGCATTCAATTAAAAGTTGGATTTAATGATTTTTCCGCTAAACCTAGAAAATCCCAAATCAATGGCGATTTTCACTACGATCAACTAATTAACGTCTTTGGTCCAGATCATTAACTAATCAATCGGAATTAGCTCAAGGAAATAATTCTAACCACCTAAACTAACACAAATCAATGCAATCAATTTAGGCTCTTGTTCATAATGCACAATTAAGCAAAGATGGCGTTTCTAATGCCTAATTCTAAAATATTCTTTCTAATTACAAACTAAGGTTTGGTCCACCATTAATTCACAATCAGAAAATAATAAGAACATGAACAAGAAATAAATCCAAATCATATATAATTAAATTACAAAATTGTTCTTCCAATCATTGGAAGCAATACTAACATCCCAAACACATAAATTAGCCAACCATAACTAAATTGGTGTCAATCAATTTAGCCATGGAGGCAAACCACAAAATCAGAGAAGAGAAAGATATTACAATAAAAATACCCCAATGAATCTTCTAGCTCCAAATCCTTGAACTTGATTGATCCTCTTTCTCAAATCCTTGGAGTAGCTTCAACAATGGAGGGTCTTCTCTTGATTTTGGGTTGGTTTTTGGGTGGAAAACCCTTGCTGCAGTAGCAGCAGAGGTGGGAGAGAAATTGGCTGCAAAAACTTGTGTTTGGGAGAGGTATAATGTTGTATTTATAGGGGGAAAGAAGTGGAATACGCGTTTTAGGATTTCTGGGCAGTTTTGGCACCTCCCGCCGCGGCACAGGTTTTTCCCGCCGCGGCGCGTGTTGAATTTTGGCTCGTTGGTTCAAAACAGAAACCTCCCCGCCGCGGCACAGGTTTTGCCTGCCGCGGCGCGCGTTGTTTTCTTGATTTTCCAGAATGCATCCCGAGAGCCTCTCGCCGCGGCACAGGTTTTGCCCGCCGCGGTGCGCCTTGTTTTCTTGCGCTGTAAATGCCCTTACATAGTATGTTGATTCTCGATGTAAGGCTTACGTTGCTAAGCCTTTGTTTGTCCCCCTTACATAGTGAACGACATCCAATGTAAGGCTTACATTTTTAAACACTTTTGCTTCACTTTTGCTCTCTTTTTCCACATTTCTTCCCAAACCTACAAAACACAAAAATACCTTCCAAAACACGAAAATAATAAAATAAAAGATAAAATTAATGCTTAAAAACATAACAAAATATAGGTCAAAAAGGTGTTCATCAAATACCCCCAAACCTACATTTTGCTAGTCCTCTAGCAAAACTAAAATTAAACTATA
>JARDWI010000247.1:0-100001 GCA_029378325.1 Elaeagnus macrophylla
GTCAAGGCTGGAGAGACAGTTTCTGAAGAGGACAGAGAGTGTTGGGGATAAGGAAAGACAGATTCATCAAATTGAACATGTCTACTAGTGTAAATACGACTAGAGGAAGGGTCCAAACAAAGGTACCCTTGTTGCTGGGGGGCATAGCCCAAAAAAATACATGGTAAAGACCGTGGTAGGAGTTTATGACGATTGTATGGTCTGAGACATGGAAAACACAGGCATCCAAAGGTTCTGAGAAAATTGAAATTAGGTTGCTTTTGATACAAAATTTGATAGGGAATTTGAAACTCAAGAGACTTGATAGGGAGTCGATTCAATGTATAAACTGCTGCTCGAAAAGCATACATCCAATACTTCACAAGTAAGGAAGAGTGAAACAAAAGACCCAACCCTCTTTCTACTACTCTTCTATTCCTAGTCTCCATCACTACATTTTGTTCAGAGGTATGGGGACAGGTTTTTCTATGAACAATACCAGTTGAAACAAGTTTAGAAGTCACAAAAGTGAACTCCCCACCACCATCAGTTTGGACTGATTTCACTCTAAACTCAAAGTTTCTTTCAACCATTTTCAAGAAATTGCAAAACAAGTTCTCTGCCTGATCTTTAGTATTGAGAAAATAAATCCACATATACTTGGTGCAATTATCTACAACAAGCATGAAATACTTGGCTCCAATATTGGCTACCACGGGGGAAGTTCAAAGATCAACATATACTAGGTCAAACGATTTTGTACTAGCAACATGAGAATGTTTAAATGGCAATTTATGAGACTTGGACATAGCACAAGAAGTACATATATTGCTAGGCTAATCTTTCTTACAAGAAATACAAGACAATTGAATGAGTTTATCTAGAATACTTTCAGATGGATGACCTAATCGATTGTGCCATACATCACTCTTTATTGCAGAAAAACAAGAAACATTTGAAAAAGGTTTACAAGAGTCAGTGCTTTGTGATACCTGACCATCAAGTAGATACAAGCCATTGCTAGCCTTCCTTGTAGCAAGAACCTTCTTGGTGTTGGCCTCCTTGACAAAGAAATCATTAGAAGAAAAATCAACAAAGGCATTGTTATCATGACAAAGCTTGGTCACAGAAACAAGATTGTTAGTAATAGAGGGTGTATGTAACAGATTCTTTAATTGTAAAGTAGAACCTGTACTAGAGACTACAACATCAGCAGTACCATGACTCTTAATAGGCAGAGAAGAGCCATTACCTACAACAACTGAGTCTGAGCCATTGTAAGCAGTTGAGGTGGTAAGATTGTCCTCACTGTGAGTGAGATGGTGAGTGGCTCCTGAGTCAAGCAACCAACTATTTGAACCTTCAATGGAGGCACTAGCAATCATAGCTGATGGTGAAGTAAACTGATCAGCATGTTTTCCTTGTAACAAGTCTCTAAGCTGAAAACACTTGTTTACAGGATGGCCTGATTTTCCACAAATTTGACAATGAACACGAGTAGTGCTTGCAGTGGAAGAACCTGTGTGTTGAGATCCTGAATTATAAACACGTTTGCTTTTGGAATCAGGCTTTGGAGGTTGAAAAGAGTGACTTCTCTGTAGAAAATCATGTAGATTCCAAGAAGGAAGAGAAGAATTATTTGAATAGTTTTTGGTTGATGGTTTGAAGGACATACGACTTATTTTGGTCACATTTGCTTGAAGTAAATCTGCTACATCAGATTGAGATTTTTGAGAGATAATACATCGTTCATAAGTAAGTAGCTGACTTTGAAACTCTTCAAACGACACACGATCAGATCACATCATCATTGTGAGAGAAGAAACAAATGAATTATAATCAGAATTCAGACCTCCTAATCCATAAAGATTATTAGCAGCTACTAGCAGCTAGATTATTAGCAATGGACTTCAATTGCAGTGTATAAGCTTCAGCCTTCAAGTCATTCTTACGTAAGGTTTGCAATTCCAAACGCAAGTCCATAACACGTGACTGTGAGTTTGCAGAAAACACCATTTCCAGAGACTTCCATTGACATGCAGCTAAATCACCACGAGGAAGATGAAGATACATTGACTGAGATATAGAACCGTAGAATCAACTTTTCACCAAATTATTCACACGATTCCACTTTACAAAGATTGGATTAACACGAGTAGAGTTACTGAGAAACTGAGTAGGTGGAACAATAGAAGAATCAATAATATCTTCTAGTCTATAAGCTATAATCACCGACAAAATCTGCTCACGCCAGATGAGGTAATTAGAATTATCCAATTTGATAGAAAAATTCATGTTTACCGGTGGTGTACCAAGAATTGAATATATTGATTGTTGATCATCCAATTCATTGGTAGGTGGTGTGTCAACTGCTCTATTTGTTGTTGATCGGCTTTCATTTCTTGGAGTAGCCATGGGAGAGGCTTGAAGAACTTCAAGAAATGATTTCTTATGCTCTGATACCATAAAAGAGTTTGAGAATACCACAGAGAGTAAAGATACTTCCACACTTTATTTATCTCACGTAGCAACATATATATACATGGTTTATAGTATAACAATAAACCCTAACTAACTAAAAGTCTTCCCACGTGAAATAACAAACAAAAGAGCAAAGTAGTTACAGGAAACAGATTACAATACATGCTAACCCACCATATACCCATACGTCTAATAAGTGGTACATGAGTTCTTATGATAATCGTCTATGTGCTTTTTAATTTTTCTTTCCTTTTTTGTTAATAAAGTTCAGTTTATTTACTTAGGATTGTGAACTGGGTGGAGCCTGCCCCATCATCAAGTCGAAATCATTTTCACACTAAAGCAAGAAATTTGTACGATTAAAATTCTGATCCAAACTATCCAAGAAGGCAAAAAAAGAATCGATCATAAAACAAAATTTCACTATATGAAACAAAAAAGTAAAAAAAAAAAAAAAAAAAAAGAAGAAGAAGAAGAAGAGAGAAATTGGCAACATTTGCATTATTTACAGGAAAATAATAACGAAGTTACATCCAATAGATCAAATTTTGATTCAATAGACTAAAGCAAATTATTTACAGAAAAATAATCTTCGACTCTTGAAGATGAGTAAACAAAAAACAATTCAACAAAAACGAGATTTTGGAACACCATTACCAAAACCCACTCACCAATTCCTCTGACTAATTAATTTGTCACTAGCTACATTTCTAGCCAATTCCAATACCTCGACGACAACACACTCGACATCAATACCAGTGATAAACTCAACAATTCAGTAATAAAAATGGAAGCATAACTAAACAAGAGCAATTGATTACCCTTTTTATGCATAACGTACAAATGTACAATATAAGATGTTTACATAATTGGATAAAAAACACAAGATATCGTTTTGAGCCTTATAAAAGAGTGACATGAAGTGGAGTAGAGCTTGACTAAGAAAGTAGTTGCAAAAATGGAAAAAGACTTGGATTATGAAGCTTTCATAGGGAAATATCTTCTGCTTCCAAGTTCTTCGAAAATCAAACTTCCCTTGAATTCCCTCAGTTTTGCCATCAAAGAGATATACGTAACTCAAACTCGTTCAAAAATTCTCTCATCCATTTAAATTTTACTCTTTTTTTCCTGGTACAATTTATCATTTCCATTTTATTAGTGCATGGAAATTCTCTCTCATACCTTCATTCACATATTTTTATGTTCATACTTGCTAAATCACTTGTCAATTTTACTATTTTAGACGTTAGTGCTACAAATCCCTTCTTGAAAGGCCAATTTTAGTGTGCTCAACTGTGCAAATTTGTAAACTTTATAGATTGGGTTTCATTTTTGATGATGTGATTCGTCAGTGTGCTTATGTTTGGCTGATTTCATATTTCCTTTTTATCAAACCCAAAATTGGGGACATATTTGATGTGGATGGACATGTCACTGGATTTGGAAATCCTAATTGGATTAAAACTCACTATGCTGCCACATCAACGGCTCTAGCTATATTGGCTATTCTAAGTGCAGGTGCCAATTGTGTTGGTAAAACTGTCATGGATGAAATGGCTTACATGTTAGTATACTAACAAGGGCTTGCATGCTATTATTTTCAAGCATTAATAGAACATTTTCAAGAGGTAGAAAAAACAGAAAATTTCATTATTGTGATAATCTGTATTTTGAAGATTTATTAAATTATAACATGTCTTTTGGTATGTTATTTACTATTCAGGAAATTGCCACCATTTATGATGTAGCATTATTGATACACTCCCCTTTTCATATCAAAGTGCTTTGTGATTGAATAGTACTATGAACATAATATTTGTGCCATTGACTTAAACCATGTTTTTGGAATGATATCTTAATGATTGAAGGGTCTCTCCGAGTCATTTAACTTGATGATGAAGCACTTGGCTTTTTCTTGTTGTGATTGATAGTTGTATAATAGATTGACTATACATTTGGCAGTATAAATGGAGAAAATGAACATTATGGCACTCCAAAGAATCCAATTGCACCAGATAGGATTCCTGGAGGATCTTCTAGTGGATCAGCTGTTGCACTTGGTGCAAACATTGTAGGCTTTTCCTTAGGCAAGCAAACCATTGTATGTTTCTTTTCGTTGGTTCTTGTTTTGTCTTTAGTATTTGAAGAAATAAGTTTTTGCTTTCATACAGGAACGGATACTGGAGGAAGTGTAAGAGTAACTGCATCTTATGGTGGAATTTTTAATTTTCGTCCATCTCATGGTGTCATTTCTACTTCTGGAATTATTCCTATGGCACAAAGTTTTGATATTGTGGGTATGAAACCAGTACCATCTCAATGCATCTGAAATTGGGTTAACATGAAATTTTTGAATTTGATTAGCAGACACTCTAAATGCATCACAAAAAACATTGCAAAATCATAACTTTGATGCTTGTAAAGTGCCTGCATATCATGCCTATGAATATCCCTTGTGTTGTGGCTTATAACTGCACTCAATTTATAAATACTGCAGAAATAAATTGTTAGGCGTGTTATCTTTATGCTTTATTATGCACTGTCTCATACTACCCATGGTATTCACAATTTGTGTAAGCTAATTGCATATTTATAGTTGTTGTAACATGTGGTGATTGGTGTTTATTTTTTTTTTGTTTTTCTTTTTTAAATGTATGGTTTGGTTCTGTGAAATTATATGGCTATTAATTTCTCACAATTATCTTTCTTTCCACATGTTTCTGACTTTCTAATTTGAAAGTGATTGTTTTACAATAATTTCTAATGTATGATGGTTTGCTAGGGATCTTGTGCTTCTGAATAGAGTTGGGCGCATCCTACTACAACTACCTGATGTAAAACCAGTCAAACCTACACAATTGATCATTGCTGAAGATTGTTTCCAGCTTTCAACAATTTCAAGTAGTCGAGTTATCGGAGTTCTTTTTAAAGCAGTGGAGGAGGTATTTGGGGGTAAGTAAATAAACCATATTAATTGTGTGGATATAGTTCCATGTTTAGGCACTTTGGTATGTACATACTTGAGACTTTGTACTGTCTTATGTATTGTGAAAGTTCATAAGAATAATGAGTTCTAATCTCAAAAGGTTAACCTAAAGTGTGGTCTTTGTCTCATGTAAAATCCATCACTTTGTATTTTTAACCTATTTACTATATTATATTCTATTTGGATCACTTGTCTTTTTTTCTTTCGCAAGGCCCATTCATTATTTTTCGAGGCAAGATCCAAAGTATTTGGCCCATTGATCGACTGAAGCACTGATACCATGTAAAAGTCCATAAGAATGATGAGCACTCAAATCTCAACAGGTTAACCCGATAAGTAGAGATACTCATATTTTTTATTAACTATTTTATAGTATGGTCTTTTATCAATGTTAGACAATTCTTCTAACATGTATTCTCTAGCATTAGGAGATGCAAATTACAAACCTACCCTAAAATGGATTCTTATTAAGGGATGTATGACATGCTGAAATCTTCTTAAGTGAATGTGGCAAAATAAAGTGGGCTGATTAGAAATGTTTTTAAATATTCGACCATTTTCTAGTATCATCAAATTTTTGTAATTATATACATCACTTTTTAAACATTTTTTTTGTTTGTTTGTTTGTATTAATGCAATTATAATAGTTGTTCCTAAATGAATGATAGTATAATTTGAAATGCAGGTGACCTTATAAAGCATTTTAGACTTGGGGACTATGTTCAAGAAAAAGTTCCAAGTTTGAAATGGTTTATGAGTGAAGGAAATACAAACAAAGATTATAATATACCATCTTTAGCAGCCTTATCAAGTGCTATACTATTGCTTCAAAAGTGCATATTTTCAGATATTTTTAGCATTGAATATATCTTTATGAATATCTTTCATTATTTATGAACTATGGGAAGCATAGGCATGAGTTCACGAACAATCATGATGAATGGGTTACTACAGTCAAGCCAAATTTAGGTCCTGGAATATCATAACGCATATGGGAAGCTATAAGGACAACTTATGAAAATATTGATGTTTGCCACTCCTTAAAGGCTGAACTACGGGCTATCCTTACCGATCTTCTTGGGGTACTACCTCTTTAATGTTTTTGGTCTAGAATAAGGTGCTGCTTTTTTTTTATCCATAAGCACCAGGTGCACTTTTGTCCCATATTTATGGTAAAATGTCCCATATCTTCTTGGGGTATTCTCTCTTTAATGTTTTTGGTCTAGCTCTTTTTTAATTTCTAAGAAATGTTCTTCTAGTCCTAAAGTGAACTTTTTTACGTAAATAAATAACCAAAATGCTCTTGCTTCCATATCTACCCCTAAACCATGTTTTTACTAGATTACGTGAGATAATTTATACTTAATTATTTGTCTTAACTTCTAAATTATGGATAGGATCACAGTGCTCTAGCAATCCCTATAGTTCCAGGCCATCCACCAAAACTACAAACAGCAGCAAACACACTAGAAAATTTTCATGTCGGGGCTTTTAGCTTGTTATCCATTGCTAGAGTATCAAGTTTCTGCCAAGTTGTATGTCATTTTGTACTTGTCTGTGCAAGGATTCTTGAATGAGAATATTGTTTTAACCCTTTAAGTATGCTTTCATTCTTAACTTTCAATGTTTTAAAGCAAATGTTCAAAAATATTTTGTATTGAAATGATATCCCATAATAGAATGTACGGATTGTACATAATCGAATTGGCCTTCAAAATAATATATCAATTATATATAGCATGCACATAAGATTATCTCTAGCTGTGCACTCTATGTACATAATTGACTATACATTATGTACAATGTAGGTATATATATATATATATACATGCAATTACAACTGACTTATTTTTTTGAGCATTCAGTTATGTACTATATGTACATGCTATTTAAAGCTCAGAAGCAAATATTTTATTTTTGTACATATGTTTAAAAACATAAAGGTTGTTTTTAAAGGTTGCCGAAACTATAGCAATTTTAGTGACGGAATGCCACAAATCATACGTATGACTCCAATAAAAGTTTTTGGCCGTGAATGTTACTCTTGTACATATGTTTGAGATTTATTTTTGAATATTGATTTAGTTTTGAATGTAAATTAATTAGGATGAAAATTGCTCTCGATGATTTAACATATCAAGATATGTACATATTTATGTGTTTGTGGTTTATGCTTTATAGGTGAGCATACTGCTCGGGCAGTATGAAAACATTCTGGTATCAGTTTTGCTATTGGCAAAACATGGCTCAGATGAATTCTTGCTCAATCTTGTTGAGACTCTTTATGACACCCTTAAAGAAAAAGTTGAGATTGAAATCAATATGTCATCCTAATATGTACAATACTAGTCCTAATTTGTCCATGTAAGTTGTATTATGATTTCAATGTTTTTCATAAAGAGTACAGATTGCAAAACCTGATGTTTAAGCTCATCACATCTATAAGACTTCATGGTAAATAAAATGTACAAAATCAATTGCAATTAAGGAAAATCTATGACAATACAAATTTTATAATCATCACATTTTATTACATTATGTGATTTACGTTACCCAATGTGTTTTATAGCAATATCTAGTTATGAGGGGGGTTAAGAAAGGGGGGGAAATCTTATAAGTTTTATGGTTGTACGTTTTAAATTTATTTTTGAAAAAATAACAAAATAGTTATCCTCAGAACTTTAATAACAAAATAGTATCATTGTATTCAAATTATATATTTTCACAATTAAAAAATGATTATTATATCATTTTATTTTGATCGTCCGTCAAATTGAAAACTATTTAAATTGAAATGCAAAAATTTAAACTCATTTTCAATGTTGAATGTTGTCAAATTATACATATATTGTTCAATGTTATTGGGGTGTTATTTTTGTTATTATAAGTTTTATGGGTGTTATTTTTGGTAATTTTTTTGTATTAAAAAAATTAAGAAATACTTTTATAATTATTTATGTAAATAATTTGGTTTAAATATTTATCCATATAAATTTCATTATTATAAAATAATAGGAAAAAATGAAAAAAAAAAAAAAAAAAAAAAGTAATAAAATTTCGGTTAAAAACTTTTTTTTAAGTATTGTTTAATCATATATATTTTGTACATAGTTTTTATAAATTTAAAAGTTAGAAAAAGCCAATAGAACTCGACTTTTGAGTCAAGTGGCAAACCATATATGAGAGAAACTTTTTTTTAAATAAAATAAAATAATATTATTATTATTATTATAATTTAAATTATTATTGTCATAAATAATAATTATTTATTAATTACATAGCTTTATTTTATTCAATAATGATGTTATTATGAGTTGTAATCAATAAAATAAATATTTCATAAACTCTTATTATAAAATTAATATAATTATTTAAATAAAATTCTAATTATTTTGCGACTGATGAAGAGTTTTTCTTTTTTTTTTTTTTGATAAAAAAAAACTCACCGGAATAGGGAGATAGGGTCATTGCCGACACACTACCGCACACCCGGATCATCGAAAATTGTTTTTATACGCCACAACCACCGAGCTGGCTAGCGGCACCAGCGGACTGCAGTCCGACTCAGCAGAGCGTCAGAGTTCGAGCGACACTTAAGCCATACCCGGAGGCCGAACATAGCGACCCCCGAGCTTCGAACCCGCGGCCTGCCTTATGAGGACAGAGGACTGGTGCTTAGCCACAGGAGTCCTACCAACTGGACTACCCCGTGATGGGCAATGAATTTTTCAACCCAATGAAGAGTTTTTCAAGTCGGGATAATTACAACGCAAACGCATAAGGGTAGGCACTAGGCAGGTAAGAACCGTTTACTTTCTTGGGTATATTCGGTCAAAGCAATACGACTCACTAGCTAGCTACTATCAAGTATAAACAATTGCGTTCAAAGATGGAATGCTCTACTTGAAATTATTATAATTTTTTTTTTTTAGCAAAAACGTTTTAATATAGAAAAGTGTTCTTTTCGATTGTTTGTGGCATAGAAGAATTGACATATATATCATGAAATAATTGACTTATGGAGTTAATAATGTTATATATTTTTAACTTTACTTTTAAATTGGCATGTTATTTAATACATGCAATTAATTAATCGTATAACATTTTTTAAATTTATGTTAGCTTCCTTACTTTTGAATAAATCATTAATTTATAAGCAATGAAACCCATGTGTGGAGAACTCAAGTAGAATCAGTCAAAGCAAACGCTAGTCGTGAAGCTTGCAATTCATGCGTCATGTTTTCAACCTAATGAACCAGCTCTCTGGTCCTAATTTTATGCATTAATTTTCGTTTGAGGGTGATAAATAATACCAGAAAACTCTTCAAGAAATTATACATTTATACTGATCGAAATTTCTACTGTATTCACTGTTGGGAGCCCGACACAGTTTAGAGTGCCACTCAACTTTAAGATAAATTTTTTTCATATGTTGTATTTATACATGTGTTTTTTTATTTTATAAAAATATATAGTAGGCCTCCTCTCAAATTTATCTTCTTTTTTTTTTTTTTTGCTATACTACATGGTAATTTAACATTCTCAATAAATTTCTCACTTTTACTTTAATATTATACAATTTTTACTAAAATTAGACTCAAGTAGAGCGATAAAGGTTTCACATATCTCATAAATTTTAGTAGTCGAACTTTAAAAATCATAGTTTTTGTCCCCGTATAATTTACATATTCTTTATTATATCATATATAATTATATAGCTATTTTTTTTTTTGCTATTTCTTTTTATTTATACTATGTAGTATTTTTAGTATCTATTTTTTTCTTTCATAGACTTTGATTTTTTTTAACATATTTATTGTAATTTACATTTTTTAATTACACTAATTTTCTTTATTATTTTGCATAGTTATTGTTCTATATTATTTAGTCTTATTACAACTTAATTTATATAATTTTAAATTTTTATTTAAATTAGATAACATGCACAATTGATATGTAACTCTAATGATTTAATATTCAAAATTACCTAAATTTTTAATTTTTGTAATATCTATCACAATTTTTTTCACATTATTTTAGAATAACTTCATTTAAGAAATTATCAATTTTTATTATTGTCATTCTTATGATACATAGTCATCCATTTGGACTGTTAAATTTATGCGTGATATTCTCTTGAATTTATGTCCTAGCTATTTCATCTGCAAAATTCTCTCTTTTGCTAAGTACATAAATACTATCTATTACTCTAAAAAATGGAGAGTTGCTCTCTATTTGCTATTCTATTTATTTGATACTAATTTTGTTTGATAATTTTTTCTTGCAATTATTTTGTTTGATTACTTTTTATCTTTTCTTTGTCAATTCTATTTATTAAACACTTATTTTGTTTGATGAATTTTTTATATCTTTTATATGACAATTCTATTTTGTTTGATAATTTTTTTCTTACACTTATTTTGTTAAATGAGTTTTTATCTTTTAATTGACAATTATTATTGTAAATAAACATTTTTCTTATTTAATTGAAATTTATTTTACCCTTACACCTCTGCCTTTAGTGTAAAGAAAGAGTAGTTGAAGGTTGATTTGGTAACAACAGTTGCTGTCTAACATCTTACAGATCCTTACTGAATAATGCTTCTGACGGCACAAATATAGTTCACATAAAGATCACACCAATTTTCTCATATGTTTTATCTCTCTCCAGTATTCATCATAGGACATGTAACATAATATATGATAGATGTATAAAAATAATGTTGGTCCTTCTCATAATAGTTTAAGCTTTTGAGAGAGTTAGTAACCAAAAAACATGATATCAGAGCTAGAAGTATTATGTTCAAAGCTTAGTAACCCAATTCTTGATTGCAAATGTTTGGTCAGCTTGGTGGATAAAACTAACACTTGTGAGGAGTGATAAATGTATAAAAGTAATGTTGGCTCTTCTCCTAATAACTTAAGCTTTTGGGAGAGTTGGTGATTAAAGAATTATGAATTTATTGTGCTTGATTGAATTTCTCATTTGCTTATATTAATTTTTTCATTAATTTAATTAATACACATATGATTTCAATACTTTATTAACTTATTATTTTTTATCCTTTTATTTATACTAGTTAAAAACACATGATTTTTTTAATTAATTTTTACAATATATTAAAAATAAATACAACATTAATTTTTTAGGCTTTTGAATTAATTTGGAAAATAAATTCACGGTCACATGCAAAAATATATTTAACATATGCATAATTAAATAATTTAACATATACATGATGAGTTGTTCTTCATTAGATCGTTATATTTAGAGTTTTTATTATATGTAATTCTTATTCAATCATCAATTTTAGAATTCTTATCATATATGATAATAAAATCTTGTAAAATAGAGTCATAAAATAACAACTAATATCAATAGCTTAAAATATAAAAATAATTTTATCCAAAAACTAATTAACCATAATTTAGACTTTAATATATATAATCTTTGTTATAGATTATAATGCATTGAATTAAATCTCTAAGTTTATATTCTAATATGCATGAAAACTTTAGACTTTTTTTGAAAAAATTTAGTGTAACTGTTGTTATTCTATATCATGAACATGTATTTTAACTTCTTAATATTTCAATATATTCATTTACCTATTATTAAAAAAATTGCCAGCCCCCAGAATTTTTTCTAGCTCAATTGTCACCCCCCTTTAAATTAACTAGTTTCGTATTTTATACCTAAACAACATTAGTTATTTAACCCAAAAGAAGCAATATCATGTGCATTTATATGATCAATAAATGCCCATTTCACAATTATTTATTGAGTGAACTCAAACACAGAGGAAACAAAGAGGCCAAATTTTCCAAGGTTGATGATTTTACATCTTAGGGCATGTTTTGTTGACAATAATTATAATCGTAAAAGAAACCATTCAGGGTATTACTGTATTTGGTTTGACTGTACTCTGCAATAGAATGTAAAGGAATTACAGCAGTAGCAGTAGTAATAATTTTCATTACGCCTGCAGCCTTCTGTAATTCTCATTACGCCTTCAGCTCTTTCTATTTTTCTCACAAATTGTATAATCATTTATGATTTTTTTGCTCATTTTATCTCTTTTAGTAATAAAATAAGTTTATTTTTATTACTTCATTTATAGTTTTATAATCTTCATTTTAATATTATTATTTATTTTGATTATACTGTTTAAACAAACATTATAATAGTGTTACTGTTTCCTTTATATTTAATTCTATTACGATTATCATTTCTATTACTTTTATAATCAGTAAACTAAACGTCACCCTAATGATAATAATAATGATTCACAAGTTAAAGGGTACGATGAACGCCCAATAGTTCAAGGGTTAAACATAATTAAAATATTAATAAAGTATAAATCAATTGAACAAACGCTGAGCATAAGAAAGATAATTATTAATGTTTCTTTCAATATTGATGAAGAATCCTTAGTGTGGTTTTTTTCGGAATGAAAAATATTAGTTAATCACAAACAACACAAGCAACATACACTCTATAAAACCAGCAAAACTAGCACTCAATATACCAAACTTGAAGCATTACAAAGCTCCAACTTTAGTTTCACATACACATAGGCTAAGTACACAATCTTGACACTTTAACTAACACCAATGCTAGCAATACAACATAGTTTAATTAAATAGGAGTCTTGGCTAACGAGAGATTGAAATCCATCAATTGAAAACCTATTTTGCAGTCCAATATTCCATGTAACCAATGACTACATGTCTGCTGATATGTTTCTTAGTTATCATTCTCATTGCTCACCTGTGCGCATAGAAGTACACATTAGTGCATATAAATGAATAGATGGAAATTAACATGTTAAAACTTGTTGGCACGTTAATAGAGGAACAACCTTGTTCATGGAAATAATTAACCCGCTTCCATTTGTTGGTCTTACATATAAAAACTCCACATCAGAAGAGAAAAAATAGCAAAACTATTAAAAAATAATAGAAAGTGAGTAGTCTTAAACGTCTTTAAGTATTGACATGATACCATGTGATTGGTGATACACAAAGTGAATTTTGCCAAAATTGAGGCAGACTAATTTGTTCCCACTTGCACATAGATCGGTCAGGAGTACCACATTAAATTTGTTTACCATGATTATCAAATCACATACTTAAAAATAATCCAAATGACATTGATAATTAAGTGTTAAGATATAAAATAAAAGGAAAACTACCTTTGGACCTCATGTGTTGCAAGCCATTTTAATTTCATGAAATCCTAATCTCCAAAAGCATTTTATGATGATTAAATTGACTTCTCTTTGTAAATGATTAGGAAAAACATGTCAACAAATAGTTTCCCAAAAAACGCACAACTCTGAAGATGATCAAATTCATTAATTAATTTTCTACTGCACTAACTTTCTAAAAGGGAAAAAAAATCATTTGGTTAATAAATGATCTAGTTATTAAACTAGTTTCATTTTCTTCTAATATTACAATTAAACTAAAAAAAAAAAATGATAAAAGATTTAGATTGATTTGGATTCTTTAAAGTGTTTGAAACTGAAAGGAAACTGTAACAGTTTGTGATTCAAATTGTTTTTATCTCGTGTAAGCCTTACTAGCAGTATTATTTCCGTTGTAACCTGTTACATAATTTATGCAGAACTTTGTAAATGAATCTGCTTGTGCAGAATTGTATAGTGTAGGTGAGCACACACTATCAAGATCGTCTTGTAGTAGTTTAGGCTCTATATATTTGGGCTCCCTTTCTGTGTAAAGGGGTGGAACGAAAAAAGGGCATTGAGAAACTTGGCTAGAAGTGTGAGTTCTTGTAAATGTTGCTAGTAGTGGCTTTGGTGTGTAACTTGGTTTCCCGAGCTTAGTGGATTGTTGGAAGAAGATTCTTCCCGTGGAGTAGATTCACAATCTTGTGGATTGAACCACGTTAAAATTCTTGGTGTTCTTCTTGTTATGGTTATTCTTGCTGATTTGTTGTTTGGTTTCTCTGCAACCATATTTGTCGCTAATGGTGATGCATGCTTAGTGACTGCACTCGTCTTCTTGGTTCTGTGATACATAGTTCTAACAATTTTGGTATCAGAGCGTTGTTGGATTACTTAAACGATCCTGAGAGATCTGATTCTTGAAAAGCTGAGGCCTGATCAACCAAAAGCACCCAAATCAGATCGTCTACCACCTAGAAGATTGAAGTAGTGCATGTTATGAGTTCAAGAAGAATGGGCAACACAAAATATGATGTTGATAAGTTCGATGGTTCTGGTGACTTCAGCCTGTGGAAGAAGAAGATGTATTCATTGTTGGTGCAGCAAGATGTTGCAGAGGGGATCGAAGATGATCCAGAGTTTCCTGCTACAATAACAGCTCTCAACAAGAAAAAGATTCTTGAAAAGGCTTACACCAGTCTGATCCTCAACTTATCAGACAATGTATTAAGGCAAGTGAATAAAGAAACCACAGCATTGGAAGTTTGGAAAAAATTGGACCAGCTATACCTCGTGAAATCTCTGTCAAGCAGAATCAACCTGAAAGTCCAATTATTTGGGTTCAAGATGGACTCTTCAAAGAACTTGGAATCTAATCTAGATGATCTGAAAAAGATGACCATTGAACTGGCAGATTCTGGTGAAGAATTATCGGATGAGAACCAAGCAGTTATTCTGTTAAATTCAGTCCCTGAGTCTTACAAAGATGTAAAGACTGCACTGCAATATGGTAGAGAAGTTCTCACCATTGATACTGTAATAAATGCTCTCAGATCTAAGGATGCTGAGATGAGACTGGAATTTAAAGCATCAGGAAGAACTGACATCAAGGAATCCAGAAATGGTGAATCACTCTTAACCAGGGGAAGAACCAGCAAGAGATCAAACACCTACAAGAAAAAGTACAAAGGATCATCAAGATCCAGATCAAGATCTAAGACAAACTCAAATAAATGCTGGGCATGCCAAAGAGAAGGGCATTTTAGACGTGACTGCCCCATTCTAAAGAAGGGCTTTGAAACTGCAAGCAATGGAGATGCAGATGTTGTGTTAGAAAGATCTCCGAGTCCTGAAATTCTTGCTATCACTACCACCAAGTCAGATCAAGAATGGATACTTGATTCTGGCTGCAGCTTCCATATATGTCCCAAGAAAGAATGGTTTGAGAGCCTAAGGGAATTTGATGGAGGAAAGGTGCTGCTAGGTGACAACTTTGAATGCAAGATCAGAGGCATAGGCTCTGTCAGACTAACTCTCATTGATGGATCACACAAATTGCTCTCAGATGTAAGGTATGTACCTGATATAAAGAAAAATTTGATTTCTGTTAGTATGCTTGACACTGCAGGTTACACAATCAAGGTGGAGCAAAGCAAAATGAAAGTTTCAAAGGGGTCACTTGTGATCTTGAAGGCAATTAAAAGAAATGGCTTGTATGTGCTACAAGGCCACACTGCAGTTGGTGAGCCAACAATTGCAATTGCAGCAGATGACAGATCAGTCTTGTGGCATAAAAGATTAGGCCACCTAAGTGAAAAGAGACTCACAGTACTTGCTAATCGTGGTCTGCTAAATGGTGACAAGGTCACACACATCAACCTATGTGAACACTGCATCTCAGGAAAACAGAAAAGGGTGAAGTTTCCTACAGGCCAACATACATCTAAAGGCATCCTTGAGTACATACACTCTGACCTTTGGGGTCCAGCTCCCATCCCATCACTTGGAGGCAACAAATATGTGCTCACTTTCATAGATGACTACTCTAGAAAACTGTGGATATATTTTCTAAAGAGTAAGGATGAAGTCTTCAAGAACTTTAGGTATTGGAAGAAATCAGTTGAAAATCTGACCAATAAAAGAGTCAAGAGATTAAGGACAGATAATGGCATGGAATTCTGCAATCAAGAGTTTGATGAGTACTGCAAAGAACATGGCATTGAAAGGCATAGAACAGTTAGACATACACCCCAACAGAATGGGGTAGCTGAGCGCATGAATAGGACCATTTTTGAGAAAGTCAGAAGCATGCTATCTGATGCAAACCTGCCTAAGCATTTTTGGGCTGAAGCTGCTCAAACTGCGTGCTACCTAATCAACAGAAGCCCAAGCAGCTCTATAGACTTCAAAACGCCAGATGAAATGTGGTTTAGTAGAGTACCCAAGTATGATCATCTCAGGGTGTTTGGGTGCACTGCATATGCCCATGTAAATGAGGGCAAATTGCAGTCTAGAAGCAGAAAGTGTATCTTTGTTGGTTATCCGGATGGGACAAAAGGATACAAGCTCTGGTGTCCCTCTACAAGAAAACCAATCATAAGCAGAGATGTCATTTTTGATGAAGCCCTAAACAAAGCTAACAAAATGACAGAACATACTGATGACACCAGAAAACCAGAACGACACCAAATTGACTTTGACTATGAAAACCCGAACACTAGCCTCCCTGAGAACAGTCAAGTAACAGATACTGATGCTGAGGTGGAGGAAATATTACCTGATGAAGATGAGGCAAATGACAATGAGGAAGCATTGGAAGATGATATCAGCAATGACCCTCTAAGTAACTATCAACTTACCAGAGACAGACAAAGAAGAGATATTAGGAGACCCAGAAGATATGCAGAGGCTGACATAGTTCAATATGCACTTACCACAGGTTTGGAAACTTGCATTATCGAACCAATTTCTTATAGGGAAGCACTGAGGTCCCCAGAAGCCAACAAGTGGAAACTGGCAATGGATGATGAGTTCAACTCCCTGATGAAGAATAGGACCTGGACTTTAGTAGACAAACCTGAAGGAACTAAACTTGTTGGATGTAAATGGCTCTACAAGATAAAAGAAGGCATTGTAGGAACTGATTCCACAAAGTTCAAAGCGAGATTAGTTGCCCAAGGGTTCACTCAAGTTGAAGGAGTTGATTACACTGAAATCTTCTCACCAGTGGTTAAGTACAGCTCGATAAGAATTCTTCTATCCTTTGTGGTACAATTTGACATGCATTTAGAACAAATGGATGTTAAAACCGCCTTCCTACATGGAGACTTGGAAGAGAAAATTCTGATGAGGCAGCCTGAAGGGTATGTAAGGAAGGGAGAAGAACAGCTAGTGTGCCACCTCAAGAAATCACTCTATGGTCTCAAACAGTCTCCACGACAATGGTACAAGAGATTTGACACCTTCATTGTGAGGTCAGGTTTCACAAGGTCCCCCTATGACTCGTGTGTATATACAAAATCTAAGAACAATGTTGCAGTCACCTTCCTACTTCTGTATGTAGATGATATGCTTTTAGCAAGCAAAGTTTACAGTGAGATATGTGATCTAAAGCGACTTCTGTCAACAGAGTTTGAAATGAAGGATCTGGGCATGGCCAAGAGGATACTGGGAATGCAGATAGAGAGAAACAAAGTGGATGGAACACTCACTCTGTATCAGGAAGATTACTTGGGTAAGGTCCTACACAGGTTTGAGATGCAGGATTCAAAACCAGTTTCTGTCCCCCTTGGTACACAATTTAAACTCTCAAACCAACTATCACCAAAAGGAAAGGAAGAAGAAACTCAGATGAACAAGGTTCCTTATGCAAGTGCAGTGGGGAGCCTCATGTTTGCCATGATATGTACACGTCCTGATTTGGCTCATGCTGTAAGTCTGGTAAGTAGATATATGGCAAATCCTGGAAAGGGACATTGGTTGGCGGTAAGGTGGATCTTGAGGTATGTTAAGGGTACACAATCAAAAGGGTTAATATATAGGAAGTCGTCCAAAGCAGATGGAGTCATAAAGGGTTATGTGGATGCTGATTATGCAGGTGATCTTGACAGAAGAAGATCACAAACTGGCTATGTGTTTTCAGTCTATGGAAACGTGGTCAGTTGGAAAGCCACACTCCAACATATAGTGGCTCTGTCAACTACAGAATCAGAATATATTGCTCTCACTGAAGCCATTAAAGAATCATTGTGGCTTAGAGGGATCATTAGCAGCTTTGGAATCAATACCAGCCCTGCAGAGATAAATTGTGACAGCCAAAGTGCAATTTATTTGGCTAAAAATCCTATGTTCCATGAGAGAACAAAGCACATCGATGTCAAGCTTTACTTTATCAGAGATATTGTGAATGAAGGGAAAGTGAAGGTGGTGAAGGTCTCCACTGCAGAAAATCCAGCAGACATGTTAACTAAAACAGTCCCTCTGAGCAAGTTTGATCTGTGTCTACAGTTGCTCAGGGTTGGAGAAGGTTAGAAGGTAAGCTAACTTGAGGCAAGGATCTTCTCTGCAGCAATCCAACTAAGCTAGGGAACTTTGAATCAAGGTGGAGATTTGTAACAGTTTGTGATTCAAATTGTTTTTATCTCGTGTAAGCCTTACTAGCAGTATTATTTCCGTTGTAACCTGTTACATAATTTATGCAGAACTTTGTAAATGAATCTGCTTGTGCAGAATTGTATAGTGTAGGTGAGCACACACTATCAAGATCGTCTTGTAGTAGTTTAGGCTCTATATATTTGGGCTCCCTTTCTGTGTAAAGGGGTGGAACGAAAAAAGGGCATTGAGAAACTTGGCTAGAAGTGTGAGTTCTTGTAAATGTTGCTAGTAGTGGCTTTGGTGTGTAACTTGGTTTCCCGAGCTTAGTGGATTGTTGGAAGAAGATTCTTCCCGTGGAGTAGATTCACAATCTTGTGGATTGAACCACGTTAAAATTCTTGGTGTTCTTCTTGTTATGGTTATTCTTGCTGATTTGTTGTTTGGTTTCTCTGCAACCATATTTGTCGCTAATGGTGATGCATGCTTAGTGACTGCACTCGTCTTCTTGGTTCTGTGATACATAGTTCTAACAGAAACTTACTTGTTGAAAGCTTTCGTATGGTGTCATTGATATTGTGCTCCCAGCACTTTTCTTTCACTTTATTGTATTTGAAGCCCTCAAAATGATAACTTATGATCAATTTCCCCTTCCCAAACCTCATTATAGTTCCAATTGTATCCTGTGATAACCTTGTCCAAAATAGGAGAGTTCACAATTCCATGCGAGAAGGCTTGCATTTCAGGGCATTAACTGACAACTAACATTTCCAGGTTTGGGAATGTTAAGGTGCTATTCTCACAATAGAAGCATTTCAAATTGGGTAAATTATGAAGGGCCAAAGTCTCCAATTTCTGAAAAACTATCTCGCTTACCAATTCAACTTCATCTTTCCCAACTATCTCCATCATCCCTTCACATCCATATATGCTCATCTCTTTCAGGTTTACCAGACCTTTAAAACCACAGAGGAAGCAAATAAATTCTTCAATCCATGACATTCTCTTACTCTCAAAGTTTTCAGATAATATTGGAAAGACATTGAGGGCGGTATGAAACTCTTCAATTGGTCACATCTTATAATATCTACAATTTTCAAATTTGAAATGGCCTTCGTTAGGTGGACGTCTTCGTCAAACATATGCAGCAACTTAGGAAGCCCCTTTAACTCCAATGTTTTTAAGTGTGGGAGTATATTCTCATTTTCTTCAGCAGCCCTTAATTCCTGATGTTGGAATAATTTTTCTGAGGCAAAACGAGACAAAGAAAGCTCCCTGACATTCTGAAGTCGTTGAACAAGTTGGAAGGGAAGAACAACTGATCCTCCCAACCTAAGTTGCTCCAGCTTGCCAAAGGAATTAACTGAAGATTCGCCCTCCAAATTAAATATCTCATTTAAAATCTCACGGTGGTTCACCTTCAAAGATACTAGAGAGGGAAAGATCACCTACAAAATGATTATTATCAAATATTTAGCAAGCTGTCAAAATCTAAGTATATTGTTCAAAATTTTTCAGTTGGAATTGATTGAACTTTTTATATAAAAGTAAAATAACAATAAAATTGTACTAATTAATAATATATTTATTTAATTGACCTGTATTATCACATAGATTCATGAATAATTTTTAATTCCTACGTACACCTACATCGTTGAATTGTTGTCTAAGTGAAATTTAACAATATTGCTGACTTGGCAAGTCTAGTGTTGGCTAACTGACTGAATAAGCTATGTCCCATATTCACTAATGGACTCTCTATAGATTGTCTTCTTTTCTGGATTTATCTAACAAACATATGCCAACTTCTGTTAGTAATTTGGCCAAAAAAACTTAGCATAATCAAACAATATCCACCGGGTAGTACGGAAGATCTGAATAGTACTCTTACAAATTAAACACATTCATAATTTTTTTTAAATACCATTTAATTATTATAAATGTGAATATTTTAGTCATTTTAGGCAAATTTTTATTTTTTTTAATCATTTTAATCTTCAAAAAATTTTAACTTTTTAAGACATTTTTTCTTCAAACATCTAACAACTCTATGTTAGTAATGTTTAGTTCTATCAAACTTAATTTTTTTCGTTAAAATAATGATCCATAAAAATCAAAATTAGTAAAAAATACTAAAGAATATTTAAAATAGTAACTAGGCGACTAATATATAATATTATTAAAAAATAGTAATCAATATATTTAATTTATAAATTATTTGATTACCTATTTCGTTCATTCTCTTTAAATGTAATTTTTACACAAGCTGCTACATGCTCATACATCTTTTTAAATTGAATAGTAATCAAACTCATGTATGTTTATGTTTACATCATTTACTTCTTACAAATATTGACTCGTTCAAGCATTTATTTCACTTATTCTTAAATTTTTTTTTACTCAATTTACCTTTGTTTCTTTATATATAATTTTTTATACAAGCAACTATATACTCAGAGGTGGAGCATTTAAGGAAAAACACGGATGTACGAATGTCGGCTTCAGTTAATTTTTTTATAAAAAATTAATTACATATATATTATTATTATTATTAAATAAATATTTTATTTGTAGTAATACATTATATCTAATTTTTGTGTACATATTTTGGTATATATTAAGAATATTTAATAAATACATAAATATAAATGACATAAATTGAGAGTAAAATGATTAAATATACAAATTTTTTTAAATGATTAAATATACAAATTTTTTTTATGTATTTAATAGCTAATTATTGAAAAATAAAATAAAATTGTAGTAGTATATTATATAAAAAATCTTCTTAAATGTCATAATCCAAAAAAAGTTCAAATATTTAACCTTAATCCTAGTATAAAAAAGTTAAAATCTTAGACTAAAGCTTTTAAGTTTCTATAATTTATATTCATGTCTTTAAAATTTCTCATATTTTTTTCGATCCAAATTTAAGCTTTATCAAATATTATATTATTTGACATTTTACTTTAACAAATTTTGAATTTATTTGAATTTTTATTTATGTAGAAATTGTAGTATTGTCATTAGTTTTCATTCATCTTATTTTTATTAATTAGTTTTATATTGTTTATCAACATATATTTTTAAATATAGTCTCAAGTTTAAAATTCTAATCACATTTTATTTTTTACATTTTTATTTTTTTCTTTTAGTTTTAATTTTAATATTTATAAATTTTGATGTGTTTCATTGAGCATTTCATTGGCATAGATTTTTTAGCTAATAATTTTTATACATACGTGATACTAATACATTTTAACTTATTATATTTTTATTTAATTTTCGTTATAAGTTTATTATAATGTGTTAAGATTCTATATTGTTTATGTTATAACTCCATGTCTTTACTATATTATGACATAAAAAATTCAATATAAAATACTTAATGAAGAAATCACATAACAATTTAAAAAAAAAATTGTATTACCTAATATAAGCTGAGTTTAATATAATACAATATCAAGTCACAGGAAAATTTTCTTAACCAATACACAATTCATAATAAGTAAAGGAAAATATAAACAGTGAATTCATTTTTCTATTCCATTTTATCGGCATACGTCACAGGGTATGGTTCATTGAAAAAGGGAATAAAATAGACATAAAAATTGTTTAAATTGTTTGCGTCAAAACTCAAGTGATTGTAGATAAAGTAGATATTGGATAGTCAAACAAGTAAGATGTAACTATATCAAAGAGTATATAAGAAAATAGTACAACTATACAAAAAGGGAGGATGAAAAACAGATAACTTACCTTTCCACCAAAGAAAGCATGTTCAGTCGAGGCATGAGTAGAAATGTCGACAAATGTCATTAAATCGAGACAATGAATCAAAATCAAACTTGAAAGGGATGGGCATATGAGACCATTGCTTGCACTGAACCTTCGGAGTTTTGGGAGATCCATGATTATGAGCATTTCAACTTTAGGGAATAAGATCAAATCTAGACTTTCCTCGTTTCCTGATTCTGATGTGGATATTACTTCTTCCATCTTCTCACAATTACAAACCACCAAATGTTGAAGAGACACAAGGCTAGTAGCCATAGAATATGACATCAGGCTCTTCAAGTGATGACAATGTAAAACCTTCAATACACTCAATTTTTTAAATTCTGAAAGTGGTTGACGGTGCCAAATTTGTTTACAGCCTAGTAATTCTATCTTCAATTTCCCTATGTCAAGTTCTTCTAAATTATTTAGCTTTCCAATTAAAGCAAGGTCTCCCAACTGCGGGCATTCATTTATTTGCAGAACTTTCAAGGATGGGTACTCAATACAGCATTCGGCGCAAAATCTTGATAGCTTCAGAAGATTCCAAAGCACTAAAGTCTGAAGTTTAGGAAGCAGCATCTCTTCGCATGGTGTCTTTACGGCAATCACCACTTCCAAGGCATTACAATCTTTTACTTCAAGATGCTCAAGCAGTTCAAGTCTTTTGGCAACATCATAAGATAAGGGACAATTCAATACATCACAATTATATACTATCAGCTTCGTCAGATTTCGCATGAATAACCCTCCATTAACTTCATCTTGCCACAACTTTTCAACTTTTAGACCAGACAGCTCCATGTGTGCCAATTGTGTAAAAATAACCTGTAGAAACAATATTATAAGACGTCAAATATGTGCACTCAGCATTGGAATGAGTTCCAATTTTCTTGTCTAAAAGAAGTAATGTGACTTTACATAACATAATTTATTTATTTATTCATTTTACAATTGGAGCACTCATGCCTCATGTTTATTTATTTATTTTAATATTTCAGTCAATTTATTTCAAAAAGTAACACCAACAAATAAATTTTTTAACTTTTTTTTGTCACATGTAGCTCATATGTTCAATTTTTATGGACATTGTGGGTTGTTTTAATTTTCAAAAAAGGAGGAATATTGGCTCATTTTTCCTCCCAAAAGCTTCATTTCGTTCCTTGTTTACCCACACACCAAATTCCATTCTTCCCACCAACTTATGAGATGAAATCTTCTTATCAATTTTATTTTTCTTCAGTAAGATTTAGTATCAAATATATATATATTCAGTTTTTTCAATGGTTTCTCAGCATCTAAATCAAACAGATATGCATGAGTTCATTTTTCTTAACTCCAGATAAAATATAAAAAGAACACCTTTATACTCCTCACAATAGAGTTCTCCAAGAAAGCGTAACTTGGATTTATTTTAGTACAAACTCACTATGTATACATGACATTTGAAAAATTATTCATTATGTATTGTGGAGTTTTGTGAATTTTGCAATGTATGTGTTCGAATTTCAGCTACTCACAAATGTAATCATGTTAAGCACAATTACACACCCAGGTAAATGTGACGTACTTACATCAATGTGTACCTAAATTTCGAAAAATAATTGAAAACATACATTGTGAATTTTCATGAAACTCATGCATATATAAGGTGGTTTTTCGTTTATTTTACAGTACATACGTGTGTACAAATGAATGTATTGGAATTGTTGTCCAAGTGAATTTTAACAATATTGCTTGTTAAAAGAATTGTCCCACGATGATAAAAGACTATACTATAAAAGAGTTTATAAAAAATATGAGTATTTCTACTCATTGGATTAATCTTTTGATATTAGAATACTCATGGTTCTTATAGACTTTCACATTGCTTACTGATTTGATGCTCTATATTAAAATGATTGATAAAAATAATTAAAAAAAAATCTTCATTTAAAAAGTTTCTTAAAAACGTGAAAATCAAAATTAGAAATCATTTAAAAATACTTGATTAAAAAATTCCATAAAAAAATGCTACCTAATGCAACATAAGTTTTCTATAATACAATATCAAATCATAGTAAAATTTTCTTAACTAATATGCATAGAGTTTCACATAAATAAAAATAAAAACAGAGAATTCAATTTTCTATTCCATTTAATCGGGATACTGTGGGTATGGGTGGTTGAAAAGGCGAATTAGATAGACATAAAATGTGATTTAAATTGCTTGCGCCACAATTTAAGTGGTGGCAGATAGAAAGGATATTGGTTCATCGAATATGTGAGGATGTAAATCTATCAAGAGTATATAAGAAAAGAGTACAACTCTTTTAATATGTATACTGCAAAAGTCATAATACATGATTTACTACATATAAAAATGTTTGACAAAAACGTCAAAAAAAAAAATCTTCTTAAATAAGCTACTTTTCTTCGTTTATTTTCATGAATTTTTCCTTTTTTAATTAAAATAAAATGCATTTCGATCAGCTTAAGAACTTTGTATTATAAAGATAATTAAAAAACTCCACCAATATTAAATGTTTCTCTTTATGTTTTGTCTTTGGTAATTTTGATTAATGCTAATTAAAATGAAGAAATTAATAATTTAATAAGCATGTATATAGATAGAGGTTATTCATTGTTTCCAAAATCTAGAGTATACTTTGATTGATGGCTTTATCAAGTATTAATTAGTTGTATTTAAAAAAAAAATAGTTGCACTATATTATATTTCATTATACTAGAGTATTACATCATCACTTACTTCGAGAACAATTAATAACCGCTTTACATAGAGTTGTTGAAAAACTTCTTGTTTTTTAGTTTTTAAGGAATAGACGTAGGAGTAAGGAAGAAAAAATTATACAGGAGAAATTGTTGAGAAGTCCCATTGTTTACTTAGTACATTCCGTTCATTCTAAAACATTTCAAAATTAATTAAATTACAAATAAATGACTTAATTGCCCGTAAAACATCCAAGCCAAAATGAGACATCTCACTCAAAATAATTTCTCTCAGGAAAACAAATCTTCCTTAGATCATTAGACATCTCCTTCTTCTGCCTCTTCTCACAAGACATGATTTGCTCTATATAAAAATGTTTGTTAAAATGAAAAAAAAAAATCTTCTTTTCAAAGATTTCTTAAAAATATGAAAAATTAAAATAAAAAATCGTTTACAAATATTAAGAAATCATAAAAAAAAAAATTCAAAAATAAAAAAATGTTACCTAATGCAACTTAAGTTTGCTATAATGCAATATCAAGTCATAGCAAAATTTTCTTAACTAATATGCACAAAGTTTCAAAATAATTAAAGAAAAATATAAACAAAATATTTAATTTTCTATTTCATTTATTTGTGTAAGGTTTATATTTATTGGCAATCTCGGTGAACAAAATATCGAATGTAATCTAGCTTAGGGATCACCGTTCGATCAATTGATACACAACTAATGAAGTCCTCGAACGTGCAATAATCATCAGGTAAAACATTTCATCATGCATACACACTCACACAATTTAACACTACACTTAGTTTGGATTGTATCGAAAGAATATATTGTGCACATCATGTTCGATCGATCGAGGGGTATGGTTCGATCGATCGAGACATGTTCGATCGATCGAGCCTGGATCAACTTCGATCCAGGTTCTCTCTGTTTGGATTAGATCGATCGAGAAATTAGATCGATCGATCGAACCCTGTTCGATCGATCGAGAATAGATCAACTTCGATCTTGTTCGATCGATCGAGTATAGAACAACATCGATCCAGGTGCTCTCTGTTTGAGTTAGATCGATCGAGATCTGTGTATCGATCGATCGAGAACTTCTCGATCGATCGAGATGCCTGTCGATCGATCGAGCCGGTATTATAATCCTACTCAAACTCTTTTTATATGTTCGATCCATGTGCTACTTTTACCCATTAGACCCCATTTATTATCTATAACTGAATCCTTGGTTGAGGTTAATTGTGATAATTGTAAATCCTGATTAGTGTAGAGTTATGACTTGTTACAAATCCTGTTTGAGCTTGAATTGGACTCTATATATATGAAAGGTGTTTGTGCTTAATTTTCAACCACACAGAAATAAGTTTTCATAACTCTAATTGCGCTTTAAAACTTCTTCTCTTCATCTTTCAATTTTAAGCGCTTTGATCTTTTTAATTGTTCAAACATATAGTGTGGTTATGTTTGAATAATTCATGCACTTAATTGTTTATTCGTGATATTTGTTTTGCATGTTCTAGAGTTTGACTGCTGATCTGTTTGTGCATCTTTTGATATATAATCTGCTCTAGGACACATTTTGCATTTGTGCTACTTGTGCTAATCTTTCAGGTACTGTTGGTGACGTGTTCGGTGTTTCGTGTGACTCGAAACTACCGAACTTGACGGGTTCGATTGTTCTTGTGTGACTCAAGAAGATCGGAACGTTGGTCCGGATCCAGACATCTAGCTATTGGAGGCTGTGAAAGGAGCGACGGCTCGTAAGTAAATTACATAGGGGGGCTTTATCTGTGACGGGTAGTTTAAGACCTAGCCTTGTAATTGAACATTATTTTCATAGTGGATAGTTAGGTGGTCCGGTGGACCGGTGGTTTTCCTCTTAGGTCATTGTTGTGGCCTAGGTTGTTTCCACCTAAAAATTTCGTGTGTCGTTTATTAATTCCGCATTTTAATTTCATACGTGATTGCATGCGAAGCCGTTGTGTTTAGGTAAAATAATCAAAAACGTTATTAAATCTGAAAATAACCTATTCACCCCCCCTCTAGGCTTATTTGGTCCGTAATTAAAACTTTCAATTTGGCATACACGTGGGTATGGGTGGTTGAAAAAGCAGATAAAATGGACATAAAATGTGGTTAAAATTGTTTACGTCACAATTTAAAGTAGTGGTAGATAGAGTTGATATTGGATTGTGGAATATGTGAGGATATAAATGTATCAAGATATATAAGAAAAGAGTACAACTATTAAAATAAGGTAAAAGAGAGAAACTTAGGGCCTGTTTGGCCACATGATTAGAAAATAATTTTTAAAAATTATTTTTAAATCATAATTTGAAAACAAATTTCAATAATTTTTAAAAACAATAAAGTGTTTGGCCAATATTTTAAAAATATTTTTTAAAAACTAAAAATAGAAAATATGATTGTTGGCACAGCGGTTGTCAAAAAGATAATTAGTATGGAACTACATAGCAAAAAAAGAGTCATACCATATTTTCACAAAATTTTTAAAACACTGAAAACATGCAAGTGTTGTTCTCAATTTTTTGTTTTTAAGTTCACATAATTTTTAAAAATTATAATTTAAAAATATGGCCAAACATACTAAATTGTTTTTAAAACTCATTTTTTGTTTTTAAACACAAAAAACTGTTTTTAAATTACATGGCCAAACAGGCCCTACCTTTCCACCAAAGAAAGCATGTTCAGCAGGGGCATGAGTAGAAATCTCATTGGTTGAAAGGGATGGGCATATGACACCATTGGTTGCACTGAACTTTTGGAGCTTTGGGAGATCCTTGATTATGAGCCTTTTAACTTCAAGGAATAAGATCAAATCTAAACTTTCCTCATTTCTTGATTCTGATGTGGATATTACTTCTTCCATCTTCTCACAATCACAAACCTCCAGATGTTGAAGATACACTAGGCTGGTAGCCATAGAATATGACATCAGGCTCTTCAAATGATGACAACATGAAACCTTCAATACACACAATTTTTTTAAATTCTGAAAGTGGTTGACGGTGCCAAATTTGTTTACACCCTAGTAATTCTATCTCCAATATCCTTAATTCGGGCATAGTGACCTATCAATAGAAATTATTTTTTCATTAGTACTTACAAAAATTCATCATATTATCTGTGTTTTTAAATTTGTAAGTAAATAGTTGAGCTATTAAATTTCAACCATACATTTCTACCAAAAAAAGGCACAGAAATTTCGAACTCCTCATCAGAAGGTTCATTACTAGGGTGAGATATGACTGATGTCTTCACTTCTAAGTAAAACTGCTCAAGTCTTGGTAAGTTTAACAAAGTTAACTCCTTGAGCTGATTGAAGTATAGGTCATTGGGATGTTGGAAATCAAGATCTTGATCTCTTTCATGGGTGATAATTGCCTCCATCCTCTCACAATCTTTCACTAGAAGGTCCGCAAGTTGTATTGGACTAGAGAATGAATATGGAAAAAGATGTTTAAATCTAGCACAGCTGATCACTTTCACTATTCTCAATTGTGAAAATAACTCTCTGTACTCGAAAAGGTAAAGAAAGTCATTCTCATCCTCAAACCCATTGAGATGCAACTCTTGACAACGTTTCAGCAACCCTTGAAGGCCATGCTCCCTTACAAGCTCACTTTTCTTGAGCTTGAGACTCAAAAAGTTCGACGGGCAATATTTGGTTAAGGAATTACCCATCTCTATATGAAAATTTCCTATCTCTATATGAAAATGAACCAATTTATCACTAAAAAAATCTTTTGGCACAATGCTAACATCAGGTAGTGATTATGAAATGTTTGATCAACTTTTCCTTTTTTAATTAAAATAAAATGTATTTTGATCAATTTTAAGAACTTTGTTTTTTCTGTTTTGGGATAGGTATTATAAAGATAATTTTAAAAAACTCCTCCAATAATAAATGTTTCTCTTTGTTTTTTGTCTTTGGTAATTTTGAACAATGCTAATTAAGATGGAAAAATTAATAATTTAATAAGAATATATAGATGCGATCAAAAAAAAAAAAAAAAAAAAGAATATATAGATAACCTTTACATATATAGAGTTGTTGGAGGACTATTTGTTTTCCAATTTTTTAAGGAATAGAAGTAGGACTAAGGAAAAAAAGTTTATAAAGGAGAAATTGTTGAGAAGACCCAATGTTTAACAATTTTCCAATTTACATAGTAATAAAATTATGTAATAAATTGTTAAAAGTTATAAAATTGATAATTATCAATTAAGCTATTATGGTTGTTTTTTACAAATAACATAAACAATTTTTTATAGAAAATTATATTTTACTTAAGTTTCTTAAGTATTTAAATTTTATATTATTATAAATGTGACTAGTTTTAGAAAAAGTAAAAACTAAATAAGAAACGCACAAGTTGGGAAATATTTTATCTTGGAAATAAAATGGTTCCCATGCAAGGAATTTTTTTATATAAGACCAGTATATTTTTACTTCAATCAAAATAGGCCCTATAATTAAATATAAGTTAAATTTTGAATATAACCTGCAGATATAATCTATTAAATTTATTGTCTCATTTTTTTATGCCAATAGAATCACAGAGAGAATATTTCTTTATAAAATATCATAAAATATATAATTAATTGGAGACTTAAGTGATCAGTTTTCACAATTAATTTAAATTGATTTAAAGTGAGTTTCATAAGGAAAATATCTAGAAGTTGAGAACAGATTTAATAATTGATATATATATATATATATATATATATATATATATATATATATATATATATACACATATATATATATATATAATTAAAATTATTTTATTATTGTCTTCAGCATGCAACCGGCTTCTTCTTTATTAATCTTTTAAGAAAATTTCAACTTGTATTAAATTAAAGAAAATAAGATAATACCTTCCCATTGAGCAACCCCTCTCTCCTTTCAGACATGGAAATTGTCTCTACTTTTGGCCAAAAGAATCGAGTAACCTTTGGCGACGAACATAGTTTCAAGGTGGTTAGCTGACAAAACTTTCTCTCATTGGAGGCTTCATTGTTAGCATTCGAGGATTCATATTCACTTTCATGGTCGGAAACTATCTCCTCCAATGCCTGACAATTCTGCGCTTCAATTTCTTCAAATTGTTTAGCAATGGAGAATGAGAATAGCCTCTTTATTCTATGACACAGGGACGTACCCATAAATATTTTTTTAAGAGGGCTGATATATATTAAATTTAGAAGTATTTTTAGTTAATTGTTTATCATTTATTTTCCTAAAAATGAATGCAAAGTTTTAAATGATTTAGAACTTTAGTGAGGTTTATCTATTATAATCTACGATAAAAATATTTAATGCAAATTAAAGTATATAAATTAAAAATTACAAGCACCTAACAATAAACAAACAAAAAAATAAAATAACTAAAGAATTAAATAATTAATAAATAAGTTACATGTCTAATCATTTTTCATCTATTAATAGTAATTGATAAGTATAAAAATTTAAAATAAATTCCATGTTATAATATAACAATGAGATAATATATATTTTGAAATAAAGAACTCTATTTAATAATTTAAATAATGAAAAAATAACATATTTAATGAAATAAAAGTGAAATGTTATAAAAAAAAAAAGAGTGTTAAATACATATAAATTTATACTTAAATAAGTACTTAAATTAATAATTATACAATATTTATCGATCAAAAGTTTAAAAGCTATAATTTTTAGGAATATATAATACATAATTATTAATGAGTATAAATTAAAATATAAATATTTTAAGTATTTAATATTTTTAAAGAAGAATACATGACTATAATAATTTTGCTTTAAAAAGAAAAGGAAAAAGAATATACAGATGCGCATAGTTGCAGAGCCAGAAAATAAAGAAACAAACAACAAAGAGCAGACAAGAGAGCAATAGAAACAGTGGCAGCAGAGTAATATAAAGTAATAATTTATATAATATATTAAATTACATTTATATTATTAATATTAATTAAAAAAATTTCAAAAAAACTGTCCGGGCTGAAGCCCGGTACAGCCACCTCTAGGTCCGTCACATTGACACTTCTTCACTGATACTTTTTTTAATTTGCCAAAAGACCCTGCTATGAGTTTGCCTTGGCATATTTTCTCCAAATTCATCATATTTTCAAGAAACATTGACTTCAAGTTTAAAAAGGCACTGCAGGGATTACTTGAGTTGATGATGTACCGAGCACTTCCATTGTTTTGGAAAACAAAATGCTCCAATTGTGGAAATCCATCCTTGTCCAATTCTAAAACAACATCATTCAAGTCCCCAAATCCATGTAGGCACAACTCTTTAGCACTTTTTATAAGATTTTCAATACCATGATCCTTCACCAAATGACTTTTCTCAAGTTTTAATTTCAACATTTTTGAAGACGTGCTTTTTTCATACTTGTGAAAATACCGTAAATGAATTTCTGACCAGTTTCCTATAATTATTTGGTATCTTTCTAAATTTGTTTTTATCCAAATTTTGGGAAGAGTACTGACATCAGGAATATGTACATTTAAGGTGGTCAGTTGATCCAAATTATTTAACTCAACAGGACTAGCATTACTTCTTTCACCTTTGACTCCTGCAGACTTCCATCTCCTAAAGCTTTTTTCCATATTCAATTGCTCTAAATTTTTCAGACTTGATATTACATGAGGCTCAACATGATTAATCTTATCACAATTATCCAAAACAAGGGACCGTAAAAGTGTCAATTGTCCTATTTCTCTTGGCACCTCCAAAATTTTGGAACCATTAAGGTCCAAAATTTTCAATTTTTTTAATTCTCCGATTGGTGCTATGTCTCCCACAATGCAATACCTCAAACACAATGTTTGCAGATTTTGAAGTTGAGAAAAGCATGTTAGCTTTACTTCTACATTCTGTAAAGACAAAACTTTGAGTCCCTTCATTTCTTCAAAAAATTGCTCGTCCAATCTTCCCTTTGATATTCCACCTACATGACGTATCAAAAGAAGCTTAAGCTGGGAGCATTCCAACCTCTTACGAAGCTGATTGACATTAACAGATGGCAGTGAAATTGCAACCGAGTTTACAAGTTTATTTTTCCTAATGCTCTCTTCTAACTCAACAACATCTCTTATAAAATGCATGCACTCATCTTGGGAAGAAGCAATTGATAGACAAACATCGCGGATGACATCATGCATCTTAACAAAACTTTCACTCCTGCCATCCAACAATAAACAAGCAGCTTTAAGATCATAAACCAATGTGCGCACTCTATTCCTTGCATCTTTCAAGTTTGTGATACCTTGGAATAGGTCTAAGCCCATGCCATACTTCACCAAGGCGTCAACATTTATATTCACATCTTCTCGATGTATGCTGCAAAGTAACAGCAAATCCTTTGCTTCTTTGCAATCTAAAAAATCATAGCTTAATCGTATACTCTTGTAAACCTTTTCATCCATTCCCCTAATACTAATTGGAATTGACTTTCGCAGTCCTTGCAATGCATTCTCCCAACAGTATAATTAATTATTTTTCAAAGCAGCCGCAACCACCACAATGGCAATTGGTAAGCCTGCACATTCTTTAATTATTTGCTCTGCAATAAGCTGTAAATCTTGACCTTTAGCTGAATCACCCGTCGTTTTGTAAAACAAAATATTTGCTTCATTGTTATGTAAAAGTTCGAGTTTGAAAGTCTTGGCTCCCATATCATCACACAATACATGTTGAAATCTTGAGGTCAACAATATTTTGCATCCCTTTTGATCATTCCCAAAAGAAATTCCAATATCATGTAAATTAAGCTTATTCCAAACATCATCAAGAATAATAAGTATCTTCTTTTCACTTCTCAACCTGTGCCGCAGCTTATTTGCTCTAGGGGATACTGTTGTTTCCTTAAGGTCCAAACCGAGTTCTTCAGCTATTTCTTGTTGAATCTTTACACGGTCTGGGACTTCAGAAACTGCAACTAGAATGATCTGGTTAAATAACTTTTGATCTAGTGCTTTCTGAGAAGCCTCCTTAGCAAACATGGTCTTTCCAATGCCAGCCATACCATACACCCCAATCACTCTTATGTTGGGTTCCTTGAGCGACTCCATAACATTATCCATAGTTTCCTTCCTTGATGAAAAGTCTTCATATTCATAGTCATTGTGTCCAACATGACTCGGCAAAATGGGACCACAAGAGACTTGATCAAACTGACAACGGAAATCAACATCAACAACGGAACCAGCCATCTTCTTTGCTTTCCTACTCAGTTGATGACGCATAACCAAATTTGGAAAGGAACCCCAGGAACAACTTGCCTTTGCGTGGCCTTTCTGTTAAACTCAGTTAACAGAAGTTAGTTAGTAACTGAGTACAGTTTGTTTAGTCTGTTTCTTATGTACACCTCACGTATTGTGTATGCTATATAATATAGCTACTGTTTGTAACCATATTAATATCTCAAGATTAATAACAGAACTGTTCATCGTCTTCTCCACTCGTCCCCTTTCTATTTCATGTTATCATGGTATCAGAGCCATAACTATGGCTAATCAAAACTCTTCCGCAGTGCATAATGAAGATGATACAAACACAGAGTCACTACCTACATCACTCCACTCATCTGTTCCTCTTGTTTCTCCGTTTACATCTTCGTCTTTAAACTTACTTCCAATATATCCAATAAATCCTAATTTTTCAATCAAACTTGATGATTCAAACTATCTGATCTGGAAGGAGCAACTTACACATGTAATTACAGTGTATGGACTTCAAATGCTTATTCAAGAAGGATCGGTTATTCCTCCAAAGCAAATCAAGAAAATAGTTGCGTCTACAGATGCATCAGGTACTTTGTGCAATTCTAATGTCTTTGTTGATAATACTGATTATTTCCTATGGGAAAGACAAGATAATGCCATCAAGAATTGGATTTATTCCTCTATTTCATCTAGTTATCTCAAATATTTGATTGGCAAAAGAACAGCTTTAGAATATTGGCGTGCTTTAGCTAAAGCATTCAATGATGATTCTCAATCTCGTTTGATTGATCTACGGTGGCGTTTGCAATCTTTAAGAAAAGGTAATTTGACAATTGAGCAATACATTGGTGTAGCTAAAGATTTGATTGATCATCTTTTAGCTGCTGGTGATAATCTGAGTGATCGAGAGCAGGTCATATATGTTCTTGGAGGTTTAGATTCCAATTATCAGTCACTTGTAACTAACATTACAGGCAAGAAACGAGTTCTTGGCCTTGATGAGGTCTTCACACGCATGAGAATGCATGAGAGACAGCGTGATCGTATGGATCTTCCTGATTCTCAGCTTATACAAGCCAATTTCAGTAAGACTAACACATACAAAAAGCAACAGGGATCAGGTTCTACTGCTTCATCTCATACTTTCAAACCAACAGTTTCTCAAGACAACACTAAAATGTTTAAGTTTGATAATATACAGTGTCAGATTTGCAAGAAGTTTGGACATACTGCTGCTAAGTGTTATTTTCGTTATTCTCAATCAAAGAATAGTGCTCCAGTTAATAATTTTGTCAATAAATCACCTGCACCATAAGTTCATGTTGCTCAAACTCCATCTGTTGATCCTACAGATAATCTTGAAGCTTTTACTGTTTTTCCTCAATCATCTCCAAACAATCATTTTGCTCCTCAGGCTTTGCTGACTACAACCAACAATACTCAGAATTTTACTCATCCATGGTACCTTGACACTGGTGCAACGCATCATTTAACTTCTGATCAAAGTTTACTTAATTCTTCCAGCTCTTATTCAGGTAATGCCACTGTCTTGCTTGGAAATGGTACTACAATTCCTATTACACATTTAGGAAGTGCTTGTTTATCTTCCAGCTCTTATCCATTACAGCTTCACAGTTTACTTTGTGTTCCTCAATTAAAAAAAGAATTTGATTTCAGTCAAGAAACTTTGTGAGGATAATAATGTTTCTGTTGAATTCTTTCCTAATACTTTTTGTGTAAAGGATTTGAGTACACAGACTATACTTTTAGTGGGGGAAACTAAAGATGGACTCTACAAGGTATCAGATATGCCTCAAGCTGATCTAGCCACAGTTGCTTATACTCCTACGCAAGAACAGATAGCTGATATACTGACTAAAGCACTTCCTGGTACTCGGTTTGATGAGTTACGAACTAAACTTACAGTGATCAAAGCACTGTAAGTTTATGGGGGGATGTTAAACTCAGTTAACAGAAGTTAGTTAGTAACTGAGTACAGTTTGTTTAGTCTGTTTCTTATGTACACCTCACGTATTGTGTATGCTATATAATATAGCTACTGTTTGTAACCATATTAATATCTCAAGATTAATAACAGAACTGTTCATCGTCTTCTCCACTCGTCCCCTTTCTATTTCATGTTATCACTTTCTCATCCCCAAGAATTCTATTGGCCTCTTCATAAATACCATCTGCATCTTTCATCCATTCCACAACAGGAGCACAAATATCTTCAGCATTTCTTTCTGCCTCATGAACCTGTTGTTGTAGTCCATTTCTTTTATTTCTCAGGTGCTGAGCATCACTTCGGAGCTTCTCAATGTTACTTCTGTAGTTAAATATATATCCCACCTGACGACAGATTGGATCAACCATGAGCTCGCAAATCCTTCCCCCAATATCAAAAAGAAAACTCATTGCCTCCAATTTAATTGCTTGCTTATTTTGTTATCTGAAAAGGATCAATAAAAAAAAATGACCTTTAAAAAATCCAAATGAAACATTCAAGTAAGCTAAAATTTACAACCAAAAAGTATGAACTATTTAGAGGAAACTCCTGATGACCAAATAAATTTGCATTGGCAGATCTAATTCAAAATCTAGTTTAAGGGACACTATTAATATTGTATTGAAAGGATTGTTTATTTCTTTGTAATACGGGTGAATTGTTAACGAATTTTTTAACAAATTAGACAATATAATAGTAGCTCTAATATAGGACATTTTTGTCCTCAAAATTTTAAAACGTGCACCATATTTTATATATTGGGAAAATTCCAACTTAAGTCGTTCCAGTTCCAATCCAGTTCATATTTAAAGACAAAATCAACAAGTCGTGTAATGAAAAATTATAATCACAAACCGATTAAATTTTAATGTTTTTACGTACCTTGAATGGGTACATTAATTTAAAACTTATTCAACTTTGTAGTTGTAATAAATTACTAAATAAAATTGGATTACAAAATAAAATAAAATAAAATTGACAACTTTATAATTTGATTACAATAAAAACTTATTCATAATAGATCAATCATATCTATTAAAATAAAATTGCAATCAACATATCCCAAATCAATCATGATCTAAACCTTACAAATCGACTCTAGAGCGAGTCTTTTGTCTTCTTGAAACCTTTTTTTGCTATAAATTTTACATTACTACTCTTTTTAAAAATCTTTATGGGAAGTTTGCTGGTCAATCTTGCAGTCTTTAATGCTTAATCAAATTGCCATACTCAAATTTTAGAAAGAGATAAGGAGATGGAAGAAAATACTGGCCATTTTTCTTCTTGAATCCTTGACTTTTGAGTTTTACACTACAACAATATATAGATTTAGGGACGGTTATAATTTAAAAAAAATTGGTGAACCGTCCCTAAAAGTGTGATTTTGGGACGGTTGTGCGGAAATTTTCGTAAAAGAATAACCATCCCTAAATGTCACCACCACCCCAGCTTGAGATAGAAAATTACCAAGTACCCCTAGTTTATCAAAAACTTTTTATGTAAGGGTAAGGGCATATTGGTCATTTACCACCCAAGCCCTATTTACCCCTTTTTCCTTCTTTGCATGAGAGAAGAAGCAGATCGAGCTGGTCCTTGCCGTCGCGAAAGAGAGCGAGACGCTGAGGGCTACCGTCCTCCCTCTCGTCGACCCCGTACCAGCCGATCGAGCGCCCTCCACCATCAACCAGCAAACACCTGTGCCTCCACCAGCGACTAGTTAGGTACGCTATCCTCTTCTTCATTTTTCCTTCCTTTTGAAAACAAGAGTTCCAATCTTGATTGAGAAGTTTTGATGATAGCCAGCTAACACTTGGAGAGGTTTCAAATTATGTAGAAGGTCCTGCATCACTAATTGATGCTCTAAGTGAGGGGCTCAGTCCATCTTCTGACTGGTGTGCTAGGGTTGCTGCATTTAATTATCTTCACTCTTTGTTGCAGCAAGGACCAAAGGGCATTCAAGAAGTAATTCCAAATTTTGAAAAGGTAATGAAATTGTTTTTCCAGCACTTGGATGATCCCCACCATAAAGTTGCACAGGCAGCTCTTTCGACGCTGGCAAATATTAAGCTAAGGGAAGCAGCTATTACATGTGTTATTTCTATTTACTCTCACTATGATGCAACAGCTGTCCTGAATTTTATTCTTAGTTTATCAGTTGAAGAGCAGAATTCCTGGTTAAGTTGATTTCTGGTTAACTTCTCTGAGGAAAAACTCCAGTCATATCTAATTCTATAATTTAATAATTAGTGAATTTACTTATGGTTTCTTGTTTCGATGACAACATTTGCATTTATATCTGCAATGGAACTGCAGAAAGCCCTTCTGCTAGCAAGCATAGTGCCCTACACCAGCTAATTGAAGCTTCTGTGGCCAATGATCAGTCTATATGGACTAAGGTTTTTTTTTTTTTGGTACGATGAAGAAGTATTATTTGGTTTTTAAGGTGAAGGAATAGTGTATATTTTATTCCTGCGGTTCCTTTTCGTTTTATGAAAACTTCTTGACCCATACAAGTCATTACTGACATTTTCGTTGTCTTCATGTTAGTTTATGTTGCTTTACTTTTGTGATACTGAATTTACTCTTGTTTTCTTATTTTATACTGCTTTGGTATTTTATGAAGGACTCATGCTAATCTTTTCCTATCATTTTTTATGCCATTGCAATGCTTTACTTTTGTGATACTGACATTTTCGTTGTCTTCATGTTAGTTTATCTTGTTTTCTTATAATGTTACAAGCTTTACACACCACGTATGTGACTGGCTTTGCTTGTTTAAATTTCAAATTGTGCTTTATTATTTTGAATTAAATTTATAGTTCCAATGTATTGTACAATTTAAAGGTAAAACATATTCTTGTCTTGTGTGGAAAATATCAAAAAATTGTATGCACATTTTCTTTGTGAGCGTATTTACCACTGGTGGATTGATTCTTGAATCAATTGCATATCTCTTTTGGCATTTACATAACTGTCCATATCCGTTGCTTATAATTATCGATATTAGTTGCTTGTGTAGAAGATTAAAAATGAAAATCTGTTTATGATCTTCACCTGTGAGATTGTATTTTACACCAAACATATTTCAATGTAGCAGTGTCGAGGGAAACCCAATTAAGATGACAGAAGACCATATAGTAACTAGCCATGGTGAAAGACTGCGAATGGAAGAAACAGGAGAGCCATTGAGAGATGGAGAAACACGTCTATGTGGTAAATACCCTAAATTAACTTCAGTTTGCTGATTTTATCATTGGCTCATACTTATCCCCTGTTCAGGATTGAACCTAGCTAGGATGCTTGGAGACAAGTTTCTTAAAGAGCAGGATGCCCGGTTCAGTTCAGAACCATATATAAGTCAAGTTGTGCATATTGATCGAGGCAGCAAGGCATTTGCACTTTTAGCAAGGTAGTTTGCTCGTTATAATTTTTTTTCTGACTACTTTTAGAGTTCCAGGTCTTTCTTTCCATTTTTTAAATTAGGAGTTACTTTTGGTTCGCGTCATGTTGATTATTAGGTTGGCCTCCCTGAGATATTTAAGATTCTCCATAGTTGGCAGTATGCTACTCTACTAAATTTTCTTAATTTAAATGTTTTATGCATTTAAGTTCATATCCCCCTATTTTTTTGGTGCATTTTCGAGACAAAAAAATAAATGGAATGGTCCCATTCCCATGTTTACTAAATAATATGAAGCAGGAATGTAATAAGGCCCCCACGGATTCAAGAATGTTCCAATACAACCTAATAATATTGAATGTAGATTTTATGTTATGCGATACATGAGGGACATTATGTTCAATCCAAGGAGAGATCGTCAAGAGTTGGTAAGTATTAACTATATTGTTCATATGTATATTTTAATCCTTTCAAGATTTTAAATATGTAATTATTTTCTGATTTGAATATTATATATTTATTTATATAGTTTACAGGAAAAAAGACATATTCAAGAGAAGATATTGATGTTTGCCGACGTGAATGGTGTACGTTTATCATTAACAGAATAAGTAGAACTTGAAATTGCTGATATATAATTTATATTAAGACGGTTATTAATATTTTAGGTGAGAATTAGACAAAATTTTGTAATTAATTACTACTTGTTAGTAATTAACTAGCTAGGTCTGTTATATGTTTAGTTTAATGTATATATTGGAGACATATATTAAGAATGACTCCAATTATTTTATAACTAATCACTAATTATATTGTAAGGATTAATTAGTAATGATACTTAAACAGTAATATTGTTATTTTGTGATTTTGAATATATATATTATTTCAGCATTTTACAGGTAATTATTTATATAAGATCAGCATAATATTAAAATTACAAAAAAAAAAAAAAAAAAAACCATTTAGGGACGGTTAATAACCGTCCCCAAAAAGTTCAAGTAAATTAATAACCGTCCCTAAAAGTATCACAGTAACCGTCCCTAAATAATTTTAGGGACGGTTGTTAGACTTTTAGGGACGGTTACATTTTACTTTTAGAGACGGTTAAAAGTGTGCCTTTTTGGGACGCCCGCATACGGGACGGTTACAACCCGAAACGGAACCGTCCCTAAATCTCTTTTTTGTAGTAGTGTTAATTTTTTTTATTAGGTGAGACATTAAAAAAAAAAGACTTTTGAGTTGTTTTTAGTCTTTACATAAAAAAAAATATTTTGATAATTGAATTGTCTTTTTTTATGTTTTTATTTTATTTTAATAAAAGTTGTGTTTTAAAAATATTTAAATAGAAACTAAGATAAAAATAACACAAAACAAGCAATAGCTTTGTGGTTTGTGGTTTTATGGGTTTGAATTTAAATTAGAGTTGTTGGGTTTGATTATTAGATATTGTAAGTAATATATTTTTTTAAATAAATACATATATAATTAAAATCAAATTTAGTTTAACAAATATATGTTCTGGGGAACGGGTCGAGGATTAATAATACTCACCTCATACCAAATCTTCCAAATTAAACGGGGAGTCCTCGTCCTCTATACCCATCCCGAAATTGATTTATGAAAGATAACATATGATGATAGATAGAAGGACCAAGGGCGAAGGGTAGTAAGTGTTGGATTAGATAGTTTTGTGCAAAAAAAAAAAAAAAGTTATTAATAAGTGAATATTTTACAATACTAAAAGTTCAAATTACTTAGCCTAATGTATATAATTAGTGATAAATATTTTAGAGTGATTAGAAATAACTTGTTCTCTAGTACTCATTCTAATGAAGCAAGTGGCTCTTGCTAACAACCTTTTACAAATAATTCTCTTCGATTGTTCTATCGTCATTTAAATCCAACATGTATATCTTTTTTCCACCTCAATCCTTAGAGACCACTTTACTTTCTTTAGTGATTTTAAGGGAAAACAATCCCTTAAAATTGCAAAAACTGCAATTTAATTCTAGCTAGCTTTGCACCAAAACGTTGTAGGACATTAGTGTACATTAACATTGGTGAACTTCCTAGGTTTGAGTCATCTTAAGCCTTAGATGACAAGATTTTTTTTTTTTGCAACATTCGATCTTTTTGCTTCTATTGGACTGTATAACATTTTTTTCGACAACTGCATAACATTTTAGATACCAAACTTATTCCATTTTTATGTTTATTCAGGGACAGCTCATCTTTAGGTCAACGAGGCGGTTGCTTTAGACCTCGACCAAATAAAGACCCCATTTTTTTGTTTGTAATACATATTTTATTTTTAAAAAAAATTTGTTATAAAAAATTAATTTTAATAAATATTATGTATATAATTCATTAACACATAATAAAAACAATAAACTTTTTTTACTTAAATAATACAAAAGAAAATTATAGACTCTTTTAATCCTTATTAATTATTACTTTTTTATTAAAAATTGTGCAATGTGTTGCCTTCAAAGTAAGTGTTCTATAATTTTCCTAATTTTTTCAAAATAGAGTTTAAAAGTTTAATTATTAATGATAAAATTAAATATATATTTGTTACTTGTTTGATATATCCGTATATTGTATGTGTTTAAAAAGATTTTTAAAAATGAAAAATATATTTATATTTAGTTAAAGAGCCTCATTTTTTTTACTCCCGAACAAAGAACATCTTAAGATAAATTTGGCTAGCGGAATAAAAAAAAAAATCATGTGAATACCAATATTAATGTAATTTTAAGAACTGTAGCAAAAAATGTAATTTTAAGAAAATAAAATAAATAAAATATAAAAAAATATTAATATATTTAAAAATGTTATTATTATTTTTCTACTTTTAAGCTACCTAAGTAATTAAAAAACACTATATATTTACCCATCAAAATCCTAATAAATTATTATAAAAATATCATAATTATTTTTAATAGAAATACTTTAAGAATATACCAAACATATGTTGAATGAAAATTATTTGACAAGTGATAGACATTTATGTCCAGGGCTTTTATATAGAAACTATTAAAATTGAAGTAACATATAATTTTAATGTAATATATAGTAAAAAAATAAAAAATAAAAAATTACCGTATATAAACTTACGTACACGGATTGCGCTCTGGAATGTCTTTTCAATTTTATTCGGTAATTGTTTTGCGGATTAATACACCAATTAAAACGAAAATATTAGGAGACCAAATTTTAACCTATAATTAACATTTATTTTAATATAAAAATATAAACATAAATTTTAATATTTTATCATACTTCTATAAAATGAACTAAATATATTTATTTGTTTTTTAATATATGATTACCTTACAATTTATGAATAATGATAGAAAACTTGGGGACACACACACATGAATGTGGGTTAAAGGGACCGAGGAGACCTAAGGACCTAAGGTACTTCCATCTCTATTATATTATATACATTTTAGTTTCCTATTTCTCATAAAATGAAAGCTTGGTCCAAATATTCCTAATAAATTTGTAAACAACAAAACGTAACAATAAGCACAGTTAGCAAAATACGGGGCAGGTATTATTCGAAAAAAAAAAATTATATGGATATAATACGTTTATTTTTATATAAAAATACGTCAAAAATTTGAAATAAAATATGTATACGCTAAAAATATTAAAAAATATAAATATGAACATTATTTTAATTTTACAAAATACATTAAAAAAATGTGATAATAATAGTTATATATTTTAATAAAAAAATTAAGATATTATCCAATTTTTTATCAATAATTTATATTTAAAGATAAATTAACTATTTTTGTTTTTGTTTTTCAAAAATTGCTTAGCGTGGGCTTCGAACCTGGGATGGATAACAATGGGATTATTTGATGCTATATCCACCATTAAAGATAAATTAACTGTTAATACCAAATTTAGTTCATTTTTAACGTGTTTTGCCTAATGATGACAAATAAGACTTCTCGCCAATTTCAAGTTGCAAGTTTAAACTACATTAATTACTATCGTTTTATCTTAAACATTCATCTTTAATATCTTTGTTTTCTAATATATTTTACAATTAATAAGTTTTATTATTAAATATATATAGATGCAGTCTTTGTGAATGTTTTCTTATCTATTTGTATGAACCGAAAAACAAAACTATTAATACTTAAATAAATTATAAAAACTATAATATAAATATAATTTGTAATTATTTATATTATTGCATTGTAGCAGTAGTAGTAATAGTAAAAAAAAAAACCTTATTGTAAAAAAAATAAGTATTTTTTTCCATTTATTATTATATGAGACAAGTATTATTCGAGTATAATACTTTTCAACTCAAAAGTATAAGTTTTTTTTTCACTGTTTTGAAAATTATTCGAAAAATGAAAGTATTTTTCATTAATTTGTATGTTCTGAGTATAATATGAGAATAATACGAAAAAAAATACTAACTAGGACAATAAGAAAACCTTTTTACATTAGATTTTCATTCCCATCAAACCAAATATCATTTTAATAAATGTGTTGCATCCCATCAATTTATTTATTAGCATATTCTATTTGTACTGAATCCATTACTTTAGTATCAAAATTATGTTATAACAATTAAAATAATAATAAATTAATATACATTACTCCTAAACAAAAAGATGATTATAAAGCTCAATTAGGTGGTGCATATCACGTTTAAGTGGAATTATATTTTATAAATAATTATAAAATATTAATTCAAAGTTCATTTGTTTGTATTATCTTATTTATTAAATAGAGTTATGTAAATCTTGTAAGCATAGTATGAGGTGCATAGTATCATTTTTTTTTTTTTTATGTATGTTGCTGTCCAAATTTAACGTATTTTGTTAAAATTTAAAACAATATTCATATTGCTTTATAGTAGAGCGAGTTAATTTTTTTCATTATTTACTCCACTGACTTTAACATCTTAACACATTTAGTCAATTATTTTTAAATTTAAATTAATTGTGTCAAATTTAAAAGATAATAGACATAATATTACTAAATAAAATTGAGGAATCAAAATGTAGAATACTACAAAGTTTTTTAACCAATTGTGTAGTTAAGCTTTAGTATATTTAATCAAAATTTATCAAAAATTAGACTTATTCATCAAATGGGTATTAATTTTTGTAATCTTACTGATTTAGTCATAAAAATTACTTTGACAAATTTTTTACCTAGCATTTTTAATTTGATCCATTTGGTATCCACTTCTCTATTTTAATTAATTTGGTACTTTAAATTCTTGAATTTAACCAATCTTTAAATATTTTTAAGGGTACCATATTGTAGGGGTGAGCAAATAATCCGATCAATCCGCTTAAATTAATAAATTCGATCCGATCCGTCGGATTCGGATCGGATTGGATTGACATATTTTATAGTCGGATCGGATTCGGATTGAAAAGTATACAATCCGTTCAGATTCGGATCGGATTCAGATTGACAGATTTTATAATCCGCTGCAATCCGATCCGAACTGAATTACTATTAAAATTATAAATAAATGCATATTTATTTTTTATATGTTATATTTAAATATTATACATACCAAAATTACAATAAATTATTATTTTAGTTTTTAAAAAAATAAAAATATTAAATTTTCTATAATAATTTAATAATATTCAACAGTATACTTTTTATTATTTTGATTATATAAGTTGTGACTATAAATAAATAAATTTTATTAAAAAATATATCAATTTAAAATTTAAATGTTAGTATATATTGTGTTTTATATATGATAATAATAAAAAAATAAATTATAATCTCAATCCGACCTTTCCGATCCGAAAAATCCGATCTGTTCGGATTCGGATTGGTTCGGATTGACTACATTATCGGATCGGATTCGGATTAAAAATCTTCAAATCTGCTTCGGATCGGATCGGATTCAGATTGATGAAAAACAGGCAGTTTCGATCCGCTGCTCATCCCTACCATATTAGTCGGGATGAAAAGTTGGATTACCAAATCAATAAAATAATTTTTAAAACTAGCTCAATTCAAGTCACGGGAAATAGTGAACCAAAACTTTTGTTACAACACGTGCCTTGCAAATGTTCGTTTTCAAAATAATAATAAAGAAACAATCATATAAGTATACAAATACTAATGATAGTCACTTGAAACTAGAAGGTGAGTCAATATTTATTTATTTTTTAAAAACAATAATATATATTCAAATAATTTTTTTGTTAGAATATTATTTTTATCTATTTTTTTTAAATAATATCATATAAATGTCACTTTTACTCCGACTAATGACCAATGTTTTAACCGCTTTGAAAAAAAATAATATTTAATAAATTATTATTAAAATAATATTATTTATGATTTATTTACTCTTTTTCTTAATATTAAGCTACTAAAATTTAAATTTTACAATCTAAAAACTAAGCAACAACAATTTCAAAATTTGAGAAACTAATACAGATGGACGACATATATATTATAAATATGTATTTTATAAAAAACTTAAAATATTACCTTTTTTGTTTCTTTCTTATGGATTCCTTCGGTGTAACTGTGTATGCAACATAGATCAACGACATATTTTTTTTTTTTTTTTAAATTACATAACGAATTAACATATATTTCAAAATCATTAGTTAGTAAAACATATGTCCAATATTACTTTTTTTTTGTTACCCAAAAAAAAATACTTTAAACAAAATGTTTATCATGCTGTATAAAGAAAATGAGTATAAAAACATTTGAAAATTTTGAAAAATAAACAAAAATAATGGAAAAAGTGGATAAAAAAAAGAAAAAAACAAAAGAGGTTGGTGGTTGGGTGAGATTGGGTTAAAAACGAAATTTACATGGAATCGTGAATAGTCATTGGTTGGTCGATGAATAATAATGTATACACCCTTCCTTCTCTATAAAATAGGAATGGATGTTTTCTGACAAAATCTGAGGCAAAATTCAATTTCACCTCAGATCTATATCTATTTTAGTAAATATCAAGATTAAATTTATCTATTTTCATATTCAAATTTAATATGAAAAAAAAACCAAATAAATCATTTAAAAACTAAAAAATAGAAATAAAATATATCATATTGAAATATATAGAGAGAAAATAAATCTATATCTATCTAATAGATATGGATTCTGTTATTTCATAGAATATCTAAATAGATATATATATAACTAAATGGATTCTATAATCAAAAATTTCTGATCTAATAATAACATTATTAGATTGTTATAATGGGTCGGGCATATTCTGGGACGGAAGGATTCGAACCTCCGAATAGCGGGACCAAAACCCGATGCCTTACCACTTGGCCACGCCCCATTTATATTGCTATTCGACACTAATAAACACTAATATTTGTATTGGTTGTTCGTCAACACCACCGATAAAACCGTTGATATAATTTTATGTGTGTAGATGTCGAATTAAACTGAATTTATTGATCATTACATATAATTCAATTAAGATATTGGAAGAAAGTATGATTTTTTCTATTCTCTTTTGATTTGAGAATTGAAGGATTTTTTTGATTGGGTAAGTTCATTTGTTCTTATTCATTTTCCCCTCTATCAATAACTCAATCAAAATAAATACAATTATCCTCAAAAACAAAATGTTTGTTATGCTTAATATATTTAGTTTGATCTGTATTTATCTTAATTATGCCCTTTATTCTAGTAGTTTTTTTGTCGCCAAATTACCTGAGGCCTACGCTTTTTTGAATCCAATCGTAGATATTATGCCAGTAATACCTTTGCTATTTTTGCTCTTAGCTTTTGTTTGGCAAGCTGCTGTAAGTTTTCGATAAGGTCTTTAATAATGTCCTAGACAAATGCATGCCTTATTCAAAAAAAAATTATAACAATTAATAAGATCAGATAAGTCTTACAGTATGAACCCGCGTTTAATTGTTGGTATGAAAGAAAATTTTTGGTAATGAATAATTTTATCCTTTTTCCTATTCAAAATTCTTTTTTTTAAACATTTTATTTCTTTCTTGGTGTCAAAATACAAACAAAATATACAAAATAATGGAGTATACAATAAAAAAAAAGAGAATAGATTCTCTTTTTTTCCTAAAAAATATGGAGATTGTGTAATGCTTACTCTCAAACTATTTGTTTATACAGTAGTGATATTCTTTGTTTCTCTCTTCATCTTCGGATTCCTATCTAATGATCCAGGGCGTAATCCTGGACGTGAAGAATAAAAAAGAAAAAAATAAGGTTTTTCTGCTCCACATCTTAAAAAAAAATTGAAAAAAGAAAGAAAAAAACTCGCACTAAGAAAACGGAAAGAGAGGGATTCGAACCCTCGGTACGAAAAACCCGTACAACGGATTAGCAATCCGACGCTTTAGTCCACTCAGCCATCTCTCCACCACTTGAAAAAGACTATTTTATATTAGACTTTCTATATATTTCTTTTATATAGAAACTCAATTTTTGATCTAATTTCTATATTATTTATACATAATATTCTATATTATAATTATAGAAAAAAAAACTTTATTTTTTTGATTTTGTCCCGGGGGACTCTTTCGTTTCTACGGCTTGGCCTGGGCAGGCCCAGCCGGGCTTCTTTTGTTCTAACAAATCGTAATAAAAAAATCGCAATAAAAAAAAAAATTGATTTTCATATTTTTTTTTTATTATTTAATTGCTATTCTATTTAAATTAAAGATAGAGTTCATTTTGTATTTTTGCACAATGTCTTTTTATATTATGATTTAAGTATTTTTGCCGAGACATATCTGTCAAAAATTTCCAGCAAAAGAAAACACTTCTTATTTTTATTTCGTTTTTAAAATGAGTCCTCTTTTCCTATCCCATTAGGTCCTCTGACAAAACTCGCCTCTCATCTTCATAATTCTTTTTCTATCTTTTGATTACGCCCGAGTTTCTTGTTCGACAAAAAGCTCATTTCTATACAATAATTGGATTGTAGCGGGTATAGTTTAGTGGTAAAAGTGTGATTCGTTCTATTAACCCCTTAATAGTTAAGGGGTCCTCGGTTTGATTAATATGGGTCTCCGACCAAAAACTTTATTTCTTAAAAGGATAAAATCCTTTACCTTTCAATGAACAATTCGAGGAAGAATATACATTCTCGTGATTTGTATCCAAGAGTCAATTAGAAATTGAACAAATTGGACTATGAAATTACGAAACATAATTTTTTGAATTGGATCAATATTTCCAATTGGATGAGTATGAGTAAGGGATCCATGCATAAAGATAGAAAGTTTATTTCGAATCGTAACTAAACCTTCAGTTTGTTTTGTATAGGGAAAATTGAAGCAAAATGACTATAAAACAATGACTTTGGTTTACTAGAGTCATCGGCAAATAAATTGTTTTAGCTCGGTAGAAACAAAATCTTTTCCTAAGGATTCCCTCAAATAGAAATAGAGAACGAAATAACTAGAAAGATTGGTATAATCCCTCTTTTTCTATAAGGATCGTCTAGAAAGCAGGTCGTTTTGACTGCATTCATACCGAAAAGCTGACATAGACGTTATGGATCAAATTTTTGAATTTCGTTCATATTTTACATCTGAAAATTTAACCATCTTCCATAAAGGAGCCGAATGAAACCAAAGTTTCATGTTCGGTTTTGAATTAGAGACGTTGTTATAAATTATGAATCAACGTCGACTATAACCCCTAGCCTTCCAAGCTAACGATGCGGGTTCGATTCCCGCTACCCGCTTTACTTTAGTTCGTCTCTATCTATTTTTAACTAATAATAAATAGAAAAAAATCGTCTAATTGTTGAATACACAATTCCCGAAAATCTTTCACGTATTCATTTTTTTTTCGAACTGAATAGCAATGTGAAAAGAAAATCAAGATCAAAAATGGGAATGAAAAGCGTCCATTGTCTAATGGATAGGACAAAGGTCTTCTAAACCTTTGGTATAGGTTCAAATCCTATTGGACGCAAAATTTTTCCATATATCTATATAGAGTTTATACCGGTTTACCTAGAAACTGTATAAATATATACACTAGATATTATCTATTTTTTGAATATATTTTATTATTTTATAATATAAAATAATAAAATATTTTTTAATCATTTATAGAATTTTTTCTAATTTCATTATTATCATTATAATTTTGAATTTGGTTTCTTAATCTTGATAAAGATAATAAGCGATCAATTTCTTTATACTTGTTCCTGAAGTAGAAAACGTTCCATCTGTTCCTGAATCGCCTCTTTCAAAAGTGATTCCGCTTCCCCGGTAAATGTCTTGGTAGAAGATATGATTTCTTGGAACTGAGGTTTATTCGTTTTTAAGTAAGTACGTAACTCAACGAGAAAATTCCTTACCTGTCCAATTTCTAATGAATCCAGATAACCATTCGTTCCAGTATAAATAGTCATTATCTGTTCTTCCACCGCGAGAGGGGCGGATTGAGATTGTTTGAGTAACTCACGCAATCGTTGACCTCTTGCCAATTGATTCTGAGTAGCTTTATCGAGATCAGAAGCGAATTGTGCAAAGGCCTCTAATTCTGCGAATTGCGCCAATTCCAATTTTAATTTTCCTGCTACTTGTTTCATGGCTTTAATTTGAGCTGCGGATCCTACTCTAGAAACAGAAATACCCACATTAATAGCAGGTCTAATTCCAGCATTGAATAGATCGGCGGATAAGAATATTTGTCCATCTGTAATGGAAATTACATTAGTAGGAATATAAGCCGAAACATCTCCCGATTGGGTCTCAACTATTGGTAAAGCAGTCATACTTCCTTCACCTAAATGAGAACTTGATTTAGCAGCTCTTTCCAAAAGTCGCGAATGCAAATAAAAAACATCTCCCGGATAAGCTTCGCGGCCTGGTGGTCTTCGTAATAAAAGAGACATTTGGCGATAAGCCTGTGCTTGTTTGGAGGGATCGTCATAAATGATTAAAGTGTGTTGTTCACGGTACATAAAATATTCAGCCAAAGCCGCTCCTGTATAAGGAGCCAAGTATTGTAATGTAGCCGGAGAATCCGCCGTTTCAGCTACCACAATAGTGTATTCCATTGCACCCCTTTCCTGCAAAGCAGTCACCACCTGAGCCACAGAAGATGCTTTTTGACCAATAGCTACATAAACACATATTACATTTTGCCCTTGTTGATTAAGAATTGTATCTGTGGCTACTGCTGTTTTACCGGTCTGCCTGTCCCCAATAATTAATTCTCGCTGACCGCGTCCTATAGGGATCATTGAATCAATAGCAATAAGTCCTGTTTGAAGAGGCTCATATACAGAACGTCTCGAAATAATACCCGGAGCAGGAGATTCAATTAACCGAAATTCAGAAGCTGCAATTTCACCTCGACCATCAATAGGTTTAGCAAGGGCATTTATAACACGGCCCAAAAAAGCCTCACTTACCTGTATCTGAGCAATTTTTCCTGTTGCTTTTACAGAACTTCCCTCTTGTATCATCAAACCGTCACCCATTAATACCACACCGACATTATTTGATTCCAAATTCAGAGCAATGCCTATCGTACCCTCTTCAAATTCTACTAATTCACCTGCCATTACTTCATCAAGACCATAAATACGAGCCTTCAAGAGCGATCTAAATTATCTGCAACTTTCCTCTTCTTCTTCTTGTTTTTTTTTTTTTTTAAATCTTGTTAGCATAGCACGAGTATCGTTAAAGGTAGCACAAAAAAAAAAAAAAAAAAGAACAGCTCCAGAAATTAAGAAATAAAAATAAATATTACTCATTCGTACCTTTTTTTTTTTTTCCACTCTGTGAGTGTGTCTTTTTGAAAGGTAGACAAAAGAAGAAGAAAAGAAAATAATCAAAAGAAGAAGCAAGTGCTGGTGAAAATAGGCTGAGATCGATCAAGCAAGATCAGTAGAGATGATATTGTGAATGGAGGAGTTCGCTTCAGAAAAATTTGAAAACTGACGAGTCTGGAAGTGACCAAAGTAAGAAAATATTAACTAATAAAACACTACAAGCCAGCTTTGGCTTTTGAATGTGAAATAATGATTAAAATAGAGATAATAAAAGCAAACTCTAAAGAGACATTGTTTTTTTTTTCCCTTCCTTTTTTAACAATAATAATAAATAAATGAAAAGATATATAAAATATGGCTAGGGATGTCGATTCGAGCGAGCTGGGTTAGTTCGAGCTTGCCCAAATTAGCCCAGTCCAAATTAGTTCAATCCTAGCTCAATTTAAATTTAATTCGAGCTAGCAAATGTGAGCCCGAATCCAAATAAAAAACAAACGAGCTGACTCAAACTAGCCCGAATTATTAATTATATATATTTTTTAGTTAATATGACTTTTTTTTATTAAAAAATATGTTTAATAATTAAAGCTCAAACAACATTACACAAAATAATAAAAAATATATATACAAATATAATAAAAAATTAATTATTAAAGCAAAAAGTCAATTACTAAATTAATTAGGCAATGAGTAAATGCATTAAATCTCACTCATGCAAAAGTTAGAAGTCTTCATGCCCTTATGAAAGCTCACAATTAGAATAAGGAGTTCTCAAATTCAAATAAAATTTCTTCTAGCTATTAAACAAAATAAATAGAGATGAGTAGATTAAATAAATATACTTACTAAAAATTTAATAGTTAAAGTAAATTAAAATATTACACGAGATCATAATTTTTTTTATATACACAAGACTAAAAGTTTGACTAATACATAATATATAAGTCTCAAGACAAAGAACAAGTGGAAAAGAAAATAGCATAACACAAGTATCATTTAAAAATAGAAAATTCATAATATTAAATTAAATATAAATATTATTTTTTTTGTTTAAAGAGTTAGGTAGATTTAAACGCTAAATGCATTAACATCAAAGAATGTAGCATAATTTTGTGACAAAATGAATAAATTATAACTAGGGAGAATAACAAAACTAACACCCTTCAAAACTTTTAATAACAAAACTGGCACCTCTTTTATTCTAATTTATATTTTCACAATTAGAAAAATGACTAATATTTCATTTTTCTTTGAACATTTATCCAATTAGAATTGAACGACGATAATTTAGACTCGATTAATATTGAACGTTCAATATTTTACGTTCAAATTGAATATTGATAGTTCAATATTATTGGGTGTTAGTTTTGTTACTATAAGTTTTAGGGGTGCTATTTTTGGTAATTTTTCTTATAACTATTTATTCATTATTAGCTTATTTTTTTAAAAGAAAAGGGAAGAAAAATAACTAATATATCATAAAAGAGAAGTACTGAAAAAAATGAAAGATTATTTTAATTTTAATATACTTTTTTTTATTTTTTTATTTAAAATTTTATTTTATTTTATTTCGAGCTAATGGGCTGGCCATAACTCAGTTCAAATTTTTTCGAGTTATTCAAACTAGGTTGAAACAAGCCTAAATTTAATTAAATTTGTGTTTTTTAACTCAAATTCGATTCGATCAATCAAATTATAGCACAAATTGACACTCTTAAATATGGCTTTGTTTGAGAAGTATTACAGGAGTGAAGTGTGAATATGCTGAAAGATTCACACGAAGAAAGAGAAACTAACATATATATGACTATATGTTGACCCTCATTCGGCCTAATAAATACATAAGTAACGGGTTTTGATCAAAGTCTAGTCAGAAAAAGATATAATTGAAAGATGATTTCAAATAGTACAATACAAATACCATTACATTCCAAAAATTTCGAAAGATAAAGAATTTGGTAATCTTATAAATTGGAAGTTATTATCCATTACATTCCAAAAATTACGAAATCTCGCAAAACATTGTGAAGTTTTTCACTTAGAAGAGTTATTTCCTTATTTTCGAGAAAGTAGTTAATTGTATTAATTATATTACAAGAGTAAGTTATCTTTCTTCTCTCATTTTATTTAAAAATATAAGTTTTTAAATTTTTTGGTATATACTGAATTTCTTTCCCTGTGAATGTAACTCTTAATTAATGTGGATGAATCATTATTACTTTGTTTATTACCATTTTGTCTCGGTTCCATTTAATTAGCGGGGTTTTTGTTTGTAGTATCTTAAATTAATATTTTGTAGTGAGATGTTGTGTGCTTGTTATCAAGGATGAATAAATAATTCGATCAATCCGCTTAAATTAATAAATTTGATCTGATCTGTCGGTTTCGGATCGGATTGGATTGACATATTTTATAGTCGGATCGGATTTGGATTGAAAAGTATACAATCCATTCGGATTCGGATCGACAGATTTTATAATCCGCTATAATCCGATCCGGACTGAATTACTATTAAAATTATAAAAAAATGCATATTTATTTTTAATGTGTTATATTTAAATATTATACATACCACAATTACATTAAATTATTATTTTAGTTTTAAAAAAAATAAAAATGTTAAATTCTCTATAATAATTTAATAATATTCAACAATATACGTTTTATTATTTTGATTATATAAGTTGTGACTATAAATAAATAAATTTTACTAAAAAATATATCAATTTAAAATTTAAATGTTAATATATATTGTGTTTTATATATGATAATAATAAAAAATAAACTATAATCTCAATCCGACCTATCCGATCCAAAAAATTCGATCTGCTCGGATTCGAATTGGTTCGGATTGACTACATTATCGGATCGAATTTGGATTAAAAATCTTCAAATCTGCTTCGGATCGGATTGGATTCAGATTAGTGAAAAACAGGCAGTTTCGATCTGCTGCTCACCCCTACTTGTTATTAGTCGTCCAAGGTTACGTTTGATAATTGGTAAATAAATTAGTTCAATGGAAGATGCAATTTTGTTTTTAAATAAATTCGATGGTTGTTGTTAAACATTTATTGAAGTCACATTGATGTAGTAGTGTTTTAGGCTTTAGCTTGTAGTTAATGGGGCTTAAGTTAGTTGTGGTGAAAAACTGGATTACACCCCCCTTTCGGTACTTTTTTTTTTTTTTTATCAAAAAGGTACATTATGGTACCTTAACTTATGAAATGGGGCTTAAGTTACTTTTTTTTTATTTTATTTTATTTTTATATAAAATGTACACTTTAACTTATAATTTGAATCAAAGTGTATATTTTATGATAAAAAGAAAACTAAATAGCCTATTTTAAGACAAAGAGAGAAACAATATTATCTTTTTTAAAATATGTTTGTCTGGTAAAATAATTGCTTAATTTTCTCTCACAAGTAAAATTCTAGAATATTCTAAACTTAATTTTGAAGTTACTAAAAGTTAAGTACTAAAAAAAACATAACATTAATAAAAATGAAAATAAGAAATTTAATTTCTAAAAATAATCAAAAAAAATTTATTTTTGGAATTGAGTCAGTTTTTTAAGATTAAACTATTAAAAATGCATATTTTAGTCCTATTTTTAATATACTCCGTTATTCAATGAGTTTAAATTAATAAAATTTAGTACTTCATCATTATTTCTATTTCTCCTTGGCTTTCACCTGCATAAAAAACTAATCCCACAAATAAGCATCAAATATGAGACATCTCTATGGATATTATTACATTGCCTTGAAGATCAAGTGAGGCAAATAGTAAAATTTGATGGAAACCAGAAGTGGATATCCAGGCGAATCGTAGTTAAAGCTAGGAGGAGTTGTAGTTCGGTTAGAATTTTTTTTTGAAAATATTAATTATTACTAATATCAATTTAGATATTTATTTATTAACCATAATTAATGAATGACTAACTTGGTATCCCCAATTTTTCAATTGATTAATTTAGAGTGGGTTTGAAAAACAATTTTGATTTATGATTTCTTTGGTAATATTTTAATCATATATATATATACTCATTTGATTACGATTTTTAATTCTTATATTTTTAAGGAACATCACGAAAATATGGGGTGAATTATGAATCCTTAAAAGACGATTTTTTATTCAAATTTTTAATTTCTCATTTTCATTTTCACAATGTATTTTTTTCCCAAGAAAGTAAATTAAATCTTATGATTTTTATATGTATAAATATTAGAATAAAGCTTAAAATTATTGAAAAATTAAGTAATAATAAAAGCTTAAAATTTGTAAGTAATAATAAAAAAATTAAGTTTTTGAAAAAAAATCATGAAAATAGAAAGCGCTACCAAATAATTTGTAGGTGATTTTTGATTTTTTTCATGAAAATTATTGAGTAAAAATTGTTATCAAACATATTAATAATTATTTAAAAAAAAGAATTAAAATTTATAAAATCAATTATTTAATAATAAATTATAATTGTTATCAAACATAACCTTAATTTTTTAATTACTAATTTAATCAATTTGTTACCCAAGTTCTTCAATTTGACCAATATGATATCCCAAACTTGTAAATTTGTTTTCCTTAAAAAATCAAGATTTGTAAAATTGGAAAAGTTATGAATTAAATTGGTCAAATTGTAAATTTTAAGATATTAAATTAATCAAATTTAATAATTTATTAAAGAATAACTCAAGCTAGCCACATAAATTGAGGTACAAAATTGGGCTTTCAACTAAGGATTTTTAACATTACATTGAGAATTTCTACAAATAAGGATTTTCCCTTTTGTGCTCGAATCTCTAATGTTTCATGCCCTATTATTTTTTGTCTTTGGGCTAAGTTCCCGTTTTGGTATAGAAAGCCTTTAATTTTGTTTTATTCTTATCCAGTTTTGGTATAGATAGCCTTTAATTTTGTTTTATTCTTGTTCAGATATTTTAAACCAGAAGACAAATCTAAATGTCAAGCTTTATAAACTCTAGCTAATATAAATATTATATGATTTGTTCTTAACATTTATATTGGTTATTATTATTTTTTTCCCAATTGTGTATGAAATAGACCCAATACTCCTTTTTAAGAAAATAAAAGTCCAAGCTCTAAAAAATAAAAATAATAAAATTATTGGACTTTAAAAAGTCTAAAATGAGATTTTTTTTTTCTTAATTTCATAAAAACTATGTTTTTATTATCTTATATTTGCTCTAACTTTTCTTTAAACTTCTAGATCCGCTATTTAAATTGTTTGATTATTGAGCTGTAATTCTTCTTTAAATTAATGTAAGACTCATGAAAATTTATTATATTCTTAAATTTGAATGAGAATATTGATGAGCGGTTTTACTCTCAAGTTGTTATTGTAACTGATACTATAAATTCAATGCTATTGGATCAAATTTACAATTAATTTTAAAAAAATTAATCAAGTTAATTAAATTGAAAGATAATATAATAAAATGAATAATATTTCAAAATAAGGTGCCATATTTACCATTTTCTTTGAGTATTATAGCTTAACCCTTTTGGAAAACAAAATTTATGTCTGTGAGAAGACAATTGAAGAGGGTAGAGATAGTGGGAGATTATGGCCTAATACTGCAATTCTTTAACATGTTTTAGCAATCCATTCTGTACTTAATAGAAGGGAAGGAGCACAAGCTAAGAGGAACCATTTGATTATAATCCTTAAGATAGGGTTGGAATGGACCCCTAATTTAATTAACAATGCATATTCATCAAGTTCACCAATCATCAATGTTTTATGGCACTTTGTTGCTTTATGGGGTCCATAGTAATTAAAAAGAAAATATTTTATTTTATTTTATTATTATTACTACTTATGCATGCATTAATTCATATATTACAATATAACCCATAAGTATTAATGAATGATCTCACAATTACTTCAACATCTCTCACTCTTAATTTAATATTCAATCCAATATTTATATGTCGTTTGATGTAACAAATATATACCTTATATGAGAATATCAAATATGAAAATAAAATTTTTGCCCTAAGATGTTAAAACTAAACCCTAAAAACTAATAATTAGTTAACTCTACATGTTTACAACCAGAAATTTTAAAATATCTTAGTAAGAAAAAAAAATTGTGATCAACTTTGTGGTATGATAATTAAATTCCCTTTATTTATTATAAATCAAAATTAAAATTTGCATCAATTCGATCTTATAAGTCAAGGAAATTGGAATGTTTAAATAATTTATTGATATGTTTCTTCGACACAAGCCACTCAGTACATTTACCAACATTTAATCATTTGAAAAAATGTTAAAGATACATGAATTTTTACACCAAAATATTTTCTAAAAAATGAATCACTTTTATAAATTTTAAATCAATTTTAATATGTATCGTGATATAAAATACATAGTTAAATTATGAAGTGGAAATAATTGTATAGAAATAATCAAAATAGGTATAGAGGTGAATAAGAAAATCAAAGAAAGACATCTTATTCTCATTCATATTTGATATTGAAAGATTACATCGATATTTATAGTGATAATAAACTAGAATCCTAATCCTAATAGAACTCTAAATAAGACTCCTAAACTAATATAAAAACATTATAATAATTATCTAATATCCAACTATTTCAACACTCCCCCTCAAGCTGAACATAATTTATGTTTAGATTGGGCAACATAAATAAAAATAAGCAAAAAGTTGGCCGATTGACCTTTCTAGAAAATGACGGTGAGTCGATTGATCTTTCTAGAAAACGTGGCTACGAAGTCGTGAGATTGACAAGAAGACAGTCTTTAACTCTCCCCCACAAATTGGAGCATAAATATCACACATGCCCAACTTGAATAGTGAGGTTGAAATTTAAAACTGATACCAACAATCGTGAATTCTTGAAGGCGACAGTGGTGAAAACGGTCGATACTAACAGTCGTAAATCCGTGAAGGCGACACTGTGGCTTGAGAACGGCATTGATGGGCCGTGGTTTGAGAACGGAGTTGATGGGCTGTGGTTGAAGGCAATTGCTGCTAAACTGAGATGACAGACAATAGTGATGGAGATGACAGTGGGGTATATGTATGACAGATGATGCTAGTGATGGCCTCCCTGATGATAACACTGAGGATGGAGCCACAGACAAAACTACACCATAGAAGAAGTCAACATGCTTAATTGTAGATGGCTATAACAAAACTCCCCCTACCGTCTTCAATTGGTATCAGCTAGAAAGTACAACTACCACATATTCATAGAAAATAAATCCATGATTTTTTTTTTTGGAATTTGCTAATTTGACTGTTGATTGTGTCTGATAACTGCTAACTGGACTGCTGACTGTGTTTGTTGACTTGATTGATGATTGTGTGTTGACTGTTGACTGGACAAACGGTTGACTGGCTAATAGGAATGGGCTGAAATTGGGCTTAACTGAGAATGGGCTAAAATTGGGCCTTGGACTATTGCTGTGGTATTTTTTTTTTTGGGATTTCAGGCTTGGGCTGTTATGGTTTGGGTTTGGGGTTGGAGTTGGGCTTGGGCTATTAGGGTTTGAAATTAGGAATGGGCTAGGGTTTGAAGGAGAGATGAAAAAGCTAGGCTTTGCAAAGAGGAGAGGTGGCAATCTGAGGGACAGGCGGCACCGACGGCGGTAGCAGCAATTTGAGAGACAGGCGGCGGCGACTGTAGATCTGAGAGGTGAAGATCGACAATCTGAGAGGTGCAGGATGCAGATCGGCAGGTGAAGTGCAGATTGGCAGATCTGCGAAGTGTAGATTGGCACGGAAGGAGCAATCTGAACTGGACAGCGTGCGACGGACATGGGGACAGGCGTTGCGACAGGCGGTGGATAGAGCGCGACAAGCGGGCTGACGCGAGGGGGAGACAGGTGCTGCGGGACGCAGTGCGGAAGAGACAGGTACTGCGTGGTGCGGTGCAGAAGAGACAGGAGGATAGGTGCAGCGCGGCGCGGAGCAGGAGAGACAGGCGAACAGGCGCGGCGCTGTGCAAGAGAAACTGGCGTTGGACAGGAGGACTCACGGCGGCACTGACATGTGGCAGCGGCGCGGATATGTGGCGACGACACTGGTAAGTGGTGGCGGCAACAATGACAGGAGACGTAAAAAGAAAAAAGACAAAATCTTTTTTTAAACTTTGCTCTGATACCAAGTTAAATTATGAAACAGAAATAATTGTATAAAAATAATCAAAATAAGTGTAGAGGTGAATAAGAAAATCAAAAAAAAACATCTTATTTTCATTCATATTTGATATTTAAAGATTATATTGATATTTATAGTGATAATAAACTAGAATCTTAATCTTAATAGAACTCTAAATAAGATTCCTAAACAAATAAAAAATATTATAATAATTATCTAATATTTAACTATTTTAATATACATGACTACAAAAATTAATATAAATTTCTATAGTATTAAACAAGTAATATTATATCATTGACTGGTGACTATAATCTTAGATAGACTACCATTTTTTCTCTCTAATAAGTCAAGTTGAGAGAGTGACATCCTACCTATTCACCGAAAGGAGAAATTAATAATCACAAACTTTTTAAAAATGTTCAATAATTGCTCAATTCAATCGATATAAGCCAAAAGGTGCCACAATAGGTTTAAAACACTACCACCAAACACCCAATAATTAAAAAAAAAAAAAGAATTTCTTTAGGGAAAAAAATGTTGTATAGTATCGTAATTTTAAATATATGTTTTTATTTAAGTTCTTTTATTTGTAAAAAATGTGTGAATTTAGAATAAATTTAATTTTTTACCAATTTTTTTTTAAGTATAATGAAATAGCAATATATCAAATGCATATTTATATTATTCGATAGATAAGTACGTAAAAAATTACTCACATTTTTTTTTTTAAATTCTTTTAAACTTAAACAAAATTTTCACTATCAAATATTTAAAGTCATACATTATACTATAAAAATTTTATTTAAGTTTGACTGAAAAAAATTAAAAAAAAAATTGAGTAATTTTATAACTAAAATTTTCATTATCTATGTGTCTAACAAAAAATACAAATATATATGTATCATATGTGCTATTTTATTATACAATGAAAATTTAATATTATCTTTACATAACACAATTTTATATAAAAAAAAGAAAAACTTAAAAATATTTTTTTTTAAATAATAAAAATAACTGAAGCCTCAACAAAGATACTTGTATGACACTTTTTTCTATCGAAAAAAAAAAAAGAAAAAAACATTACGTTGTCGTACTAGCTAAGTTTGATAAACATCCTAAATATCCTTTATTCATTGGTCTTATTAACTACCATGTTAGTAGTCAACGGATTAATACTCTCGTTAACATCCTAAAATGTTCAATGAGTTACAAATGGGCATTTTTAATTATTGATTCACTTCACTTATTTTTACATAAAAATTCAAATTTAATTTAAAAAAAACAAGCTAACAATGTATTTTCTAAATTAATTAGAAAAGTTTAATCAATAAACTTTAAAACTTGCACGAAAAAAGTGTTGACATATCAAGATAACATTTTGTAGTGGAATAGGCAAAGCTTAATTGGGAAAGTTATACTTCTTTAAGAAAAGCATTATAAGCCTTGAGATACTTAGAGTTACTTTAGGCATAAGCCACCCAACAGAAAGTCATAATCCTCTAACATGACCATTAGAGCTATAATATTTGAGCCAATTCTAAATTATTTTGAATTATTGAGTATACACACTAAAATCTCAAAACATGAGCCTCTTTTTACAAATATTAATAGTGTTCTTATATGAATTCTAAAATGAACAAAACTTGGATAATTATGAATAAAAGATCAAATAAATTTTAAGACGGTACGAAGAGCTTTTTAAAATTTGTATCTGACAATTCAAGTGAACCGAATTATATTTGATATCTTCGTTGGTATCATTATGTCTATAATTTTTTTTCAACACATGAAGATGGTCATAATTATTTGAAGATATATAAATATTATTGATTATTTTAATTGTGATTATAAATGAAAAAAATTTACTAAAAATTTAATAATTTAAAATTTAAATATTATTATATATTGTAATTTATATATAACAATAATAAAAAATAAGTTATTATCTGAATTAATTTTATTTAAATTAAAATTATTTGATCCGTTCTGATTAAAAAAAAAATTCAGATTAAATTTAGATTAAAAATTTTTAAATTTACTTAAGATCGAATCAATTTAACTCGCTAGGTGATTTCAAAGGCTGCTCACCCCAAAATAAAAGTACAAAAAACTGATGGTATGGGCCATGGCTATTTAATATGAGTCAGTAAACTGTCTGGAATGGAAAACTCTTTCCATATTGAAAGACAAGAAAAGAAAAATTAAATGAGTAACAAGTGAGTATTTAAATTCTCTGGCTGATTCATTGAAATTTTTTCCCAACAAGGGTTTTTATTTTTTTATTTTATGCAACTCTAAAATTATCTCAACTTTTATTATTTAATATATTTTTTTTATTTTTAACATCATTTTTAAAAAAATTATATTTAAATAAATTAATATTTTTATTTCAATTCATTAAAATTTTTAACAAGCATATAAAAATGTAATGATTTTTCTTTCCTTTTACTCTTCATTTTAATTCCCATTCTAAATTAAGTCATATTATTAATTAATAAACGCATAATTAAATGTAAACCAAACAGATTATTATATAAAAAATCAAACCAAACATCACCTACATAAATTACTCTCATCTAAACATCACCTAAAAAAATATTTTACTTAAAAACTCAAAATATAAATAAAAGATGATGGTAAACTAACTAATTAGAGCAATTTAACTGTTGTATTAAGGAGCGGATAAGTTTGGTCCTAGTTCTTTTTCCTTTTTTCTTTCTTTTTTAAGCTTAAGCCTTCATTTCCTTGTTTATATATATTTTTTATTATTGCACAAAAATAAAGCTTCCTGATAATAAATATAATGTCCTTATAATAAATATAATATACTCTTATAAATAAATGAATTTTATAGTTTTAATGTGTACTCAATATTATTTTTTATTAAATTATTTTAATCACATAATAATTATTACACTTACACTTATAATATTTGATATTAAGAGTAACAATTCATTTGATTTGTGCTTACTCATTTAGGTCGAGTATGATTATTTTATTTATTCGTTAACCGTATACATGTTAAACTCATCATTTTCATGTGAAGTTTGTGTTAAATCAACTAAAAATAATAAACTAATACACATTACTAAATCGATTATTAGATTTGCTTAGGTGGTGCATATATCGAGTTTGTTTATGTCCAATTAACTTCTTAAATAATAATAAAATTAAATAGTAGAGCTATGTTGTCATGTTGTACTTAACATATTTATTAAATAGAGTTATGTAGTTCTTGTCAAAATGCACTCAATTTTGTATCTTGTTTGGATTTTATGCAACTATATAAATTTAAAGCATTTTGATTAATTAAAAACTTACATTGAAATTGCCCTATAGCAACCGCGTGTTAATTTTTTAGACCCTTTCACTTTAAATTTTAACACATTTAGCAGATTATCAAATTCAAACTAAATATTTTAAATTTGAAAATATAGTGAACATAATATTGCAAAAAAAAAAAAATTAGATATCAAGTGTATAGATATTTGTATAAGAGGGGCTAAAATAGTGTTAAACATCACTTGAGGCCCCCATATGTGATATTTTATAAGAAAGGAACTCATCAGGTATTAACTTGCTATAACAAGTAATTTCTATAGTTAATATGGGATAGGTACAAAATAAATGAAGGTAAATAAAAAGTCAATAAAAGTCAACATTTTAGTTACCGATTATTGGAGGTAGAAAAATTGTTGAGGTCCCATTTAAATAAAAAATACATGTGGCCTTAAGTGATATTTTACACCTTTTTTTTTTTTTTTTTTTTTCCGTTTAAACAAATACCATAAGTGCAGAGTATTATTAAGGACTAATAGTGTAGTTAAGAACAATTCAGTATCCAACTTTTACGATTCGATTGATTTAATCATCAAAAATTACTTTGAAAATTTTGATACCCTAGCATTTTCAATTTAAATAATTAGGTATCCACTTCCTTATTTTAACTAATTCATTGATTTAATTTCATAAATATGACCAATTTAAATATTTTTAAAAGTAGCTAAAAAGTAGAAATATCAAGTCTTAATTTGGAACAGGTATCTTGCATATGTTCATACCTAATTTAAATTTTAAAAATTATTGTTGACAAATCTATCTATACTATATATTAAAGTCCAAATCATGCCTATTATATGTTTGAACAAAATTAAAGCATTGACATTGACCGTTCTTCTAGATTTCATTACCACATTCAATTAAAAACTCTAAGTCAATAATTAATTAGAAATAAAATTGGAATAGAAATAAAAAGGTGATTGTGAGATTATTTATTAAGAGGAAGCCAATTAGATTATAGTAAGATGGAAATTGATATTAATATCAAATTGGGATAAAATGTGTTTTATTTAAAATAGTCTAACTTTGGACACAATTGCCTTTGTATTATAAAATAAAAAGATAGATTACTTATATATTTTAAAATAAATTTATGCATATATTAAAGATAATTTTAAAACCCAAAATTTTTAATTAACAATATTCACTTTATATGATATATTCATTTAGGAATGATTAATTGATTCAAAAACTTGCATATGGTATTTAATTTACTTTCATAATCAATTTAAGCATAAAAAATAATTTGTGCATATTTTAAAGAATTAACAGTTAAAATGGAATTGTTTAAAAATATATGATTTGGTAATTTAATGATTGACCTAAGAAGAAAGTGTATACTAACTAAAATAAAGATACAAAATAAGATATGACTTGCAAATATTGTATTTTTTAAGGACAATTTTAGCATTTTATTAAAAAAAATCAATAATAGAAAACTCAAACCACCTCCTCCAAAGAGCCCAAGGGTCTGTAAACTCCCCCACTCCCCTGGCATTTTTTGAGTTTTCTAATTTATTAATTCAAATTTTTAAAATGTCAAAATTACTTACAATTAAATATGAAACTTTTATGAAGATAGTGTCCTTAATTTACGAAACTAAAAAATTATTATAGTAAACTATGCATTTAATATAGTTATGGTACAATTTATGCACTAAACAAAAAAAATTAAAAAGTAAAATAACTCATTTATAAAACACATCTTTTTAACTAATACTAAGAATAGCTCATTGTTGCATATCTTTTGTATAGCAAGGGTTATGATAGAGTCTCATGTGAGACAATTTGACCCATCCCTCATAATCTCGTGATTAAGCTGTGGCAAAGAATGTTATTTTTTCCTGATGATAAACTTAACTTATATTTGTAATTTGAAACTAAAAAAATAAATTGGTGTCTTAAAAACATGTCGTACTTTGATTATTCTATTTAAAAAATTAATATAAATTTGTGGTTCCTATTTTAATTGGATTTTAATATTAAAATAATATTATTTGTTCTTAATTTTTTTTTACTTAAATTTTGAAATGTGATGAGCTACTAAGGTCCCATTCTCTATTACACGTTATAGATATAGATTTTAGTAAAAACCTGATTTTGTTGCTGTTTTATTACGCGAATTTAATAGGTATAAAAAATAACCTCTACAAAACTCCCAGTTAGTGTCAACAATATAGTTCAAAACATCATATTTTTCAAAAAAATACATATTAAAATATCGAAACAACATATATTTTAAAATAATTTGTTAAAAAACGTTCATATATTAATAAATAAATTAAAACATGTTTTTTGTATTACACACAAAGTGGGTAAAAAAATAAATAAAATAAAAACTTGAAAAGTAAGAACAACAACAAAAACAAATTAATAATGAAAAAACAAGATGTTGGCAGGTTGGGGCGAGATGAGATTACAAAGAAACTAACATGGATCAAAAAAATTTCAAGTACTTACCAGTTAGTTACCAATTAGAAGAAAGAATAAAATATAAAGTAAATCTAAGCAGGAAAATAACTTAATATGACTAAAACTACAAACACATACCGAATATCTAATTTTCAGGAAGTGGAAGCAGCCTTCAAGAGCAATCTAACTTATCTGCAACTTTCCTTTTTATGTTTTGTTTTTTTGCTTTTTTAAATCTGGTAAGTAAGGTAAGATTATAGTTAAATATAACAAAACAAAGGCATATGAAAAGAAAAGGGAAAAAGATCAGCTCGAGAAATTAAAAAATAAAAATAAATATTACTCATTCTTACTTTTTTTTCTCTTTGCGAATGTCTTTTGAAAGGTAGAAAAAAGAAGAAGCAAAGAAAATAATCTAAAGAAGTGTTGAGTCATCAAATTTAGTTATTATATTGTATTTAATAAAGTCATATTTTATAGGAAATTAGCAGTTATTTTGAATTGTTCTCTTCCTTGATTCACATTGGTTTGTTAAACGTGGGATGTAGTTTGTTTCTGTTTCTCTTTCATGTAAGGCATAAATGTGAAAAGAAAAATGTAATATATGGTTTGAATAATTTACTTGGTTTAATTACTTTGTACAGATTAAATGAATTTATAATAGAAATAAAAACAATAGAAAAGAATAATAATTAAATATAATGATTTCTACCATATTGGAAATGATCTCTACCATATTAACATTTTATTTACTTTCTTATTTCAAAATGAATCTCAACACTCCCCCTCAAGTTGGTGCATAGCTGTCACACATGCCCAACTTGTCTAAGAACTTTGAGAGCACCTGACTGGACACTCCTTTGGTAAGGATATCAGCTAACTGATCTTCTGACCGAATCTTTGGTAGTTCCACAGCCTTTTCATCTAGTTTTTCCTTAATGAAAAACCTATCTACCTCGACATGCTTTGTACGGTCATGTTGAACTGGATTATGGGCTATATCACATGCTGCTTTGTTGTCAAAATACAACTGTATTACTGTTTCGAAGAGTAGCCTAGATCACGTAAGAGAAATTTCAACCACAATGCTTCACAAATTCCTAAGGCCATTCCTTTGTACTTAGCTTCTGCACTAGATCGTGCAACAAAATTTTATTTCTTGCTTCTCCATGTAATTAAGTTCCCACCTACAAAAGTAAAGTATCCTGAAGTTAACCGCCTATCTTCAACTACTTCGGCCCAATCAGCATCGATATACACTTTGATATTTTCCTTGTCTGTGCTTTTAGAAAATAAAATTCCCTTTCCTGGAACAGATTTCAAATACGTCAAAATGCGCATGACTGCATTCAGATGTTCCTCACCATGATTATGCATAAACTGGCTAACGATACTTAGAGCATAGGCAAGGTCTAGTCTTGTGTGAGCTAAGTATATCAATCTTCCAACAAGTCTCTGATATCTCCCCCTGTCCACCGGTACCTGATTTGTCTCAATACATAACTTTAGACCCTCTTCCACTGGAGAGTCAGCTGGTTGGCAAGCTGACTTACCAGTTTCATGTAGTAGATCTAAGGCATACTTTATCTCAGATAGAAAGATTCATTTACTTGATCGAGATACTTCTATTCCCAGAAAGTATTTTAAGGGGCCTAAGTCTTTCATTTTAAATTCCTTAGACAAGTATTCCTGCAAAGCACTCATTTCCTCTAAATCGTTGCCTGTGACGATCAGGTCATCCACATATACAATGAGTACAGTAATTTTTCTATGTTGTTTCTTTAAAAATAATGTGTGATTTGAATTGCTTTGTCTGTAACCAAAGGTTATCATGGATTTGGTAATTCGTTCGAACTAAGCTCTAGGAGACTATTTTAATCCATTTAGCATTTCTTCAACCTGCAAACCTTTTGATTTTGTCTTTTTGTTACTATACACCTTGGTGGGTGATCCATATAGACCTCTTCAGATAGTTCACCATGTAGGAATGCATTCTTCACATCAAATTGTTGTAACAGCCAATCAAAATTTGTAGCTAAGGATAACAAGACTCGAACTGTGTTGATTTTGGCTACTGGTGTAAACATTTTAGTGTAGTCAATTCTATAAGTCTGAGTATACCCTTTTGTGACCAATCTCACCTTAAACCGTTCGATCATTCTATCAGCTTTGTATTTCATAGTAAAGATCCATCGACACCCAATTGGCTTTTTTCCTGTGGGTCGATCGACAAGCTCCCAAGTTTGGTTCTTTTACAAGGAGACCATCTCTTCATTCATTGCAACTTTCCATCTTGAATTATTTAATGCTTCCTGTACACTGTTAGGTATAGATATTGTAGATAATTAATTAACAAATGACTAATTTAATTTTGACAAACGATGTGTAGACATATAATGGTTCATAGGATATCTTACTTTACTAGACAATTGAGGTTCATATGTAAGTTTTAGAATACCTTTGGATATCTTACTTTACTGTTAGGATATCTTACTTTACTGTTAGGATATCTTACTTTACTGTTAGGTATAGATATAGTAGATAATTAATTAACAAATGACTGATTTAATTTTGACAAACGATGTGTAGACATATAATGGTTCATAGGATATCTTACTTTACTAGACAATTGAGGTTCATATGTAAGTTTTGGAATACCTTTCGTGAGATGTTGTGGTAACTGTCTCCTAGATGACTCAAGCATAGTACAAGGAATATTCTCAAACAACAATTGGTTTGGTGTATCAATTGTGAAAGACTTAGGTTCGATTTCAGAAGTTTCTTGGCTTTTCGAAGTTTCTTGGCTTTCTAGGTGTTCATTCCCATTTAGATCCACGTTTTGATTACTAGATTCCATCTCATTCACTTCTAGTTTATTATGTCGTTGTGTAGGGTATCACCATTCACATCGAAGTTTTGACCACTTGGATTCAAATCACATACATTTGGATCAGATACTTCCACCACATCTTCCTCAAAGTTGTATATAAGAGTTTGAATTTCATCAAGAGATTCCCTCTGAAAGTTAGACTTAGAGAAATACATAGTATCTTCATGAAAGACAACATCCATAGTGATAAACATTCATTTAGTAGGATGATTATAACATATGTATCCTTTTTTATGAATTGCATATCCGACAAAAACACACTTCAAGGCTTGAGGCAGTAACTTACTACATTGGTGTTTGGGAAGATGAACATAGGCAACACATCCGAAAACATGAGGGGGCAGGTTTGAGACTGTTGGAGCAACTACAGCTTCTGTAAGTGTGTTTTGAAGTTGGTAGAACTCGATGGAACACGATTAATGAGATAGGTAGCAGAGAGAAGAGCTTCACCCCAATAGCATAAGGGCAAGTGAGCCTCGAGTAGGGAAGCACGAAAAACTTCCAACAAGTGTATATTCTTGCATTCGGCAACACCATTCTGTTGAGGTGTATTCGAACAAGTGGTTTGATGAATTGAGCCATGAGAGTCTAGAAATTGCCGAAGTTTAGAACTATGGTATTTCCCACCATTATCACTTCATAACACTTATATGCGAGCATTGTACTGTGTACGAATTGTGTTATAAAAATTCTGAAACAACAACGTAACCTTTGATTTGGATTTCATCAAGCATAACCAAGTCAATCGAGTACAATCATCTATAAAAGTTACGAACCAATGTGACCCCCCCAATGTGGGAACTTTAGATAATCCCCAAACATCAGAGTTAATAACCATGAAAGGAACCGGACTTTTATGTAAAATTAAAGGAAATGAAGTACGATGACTTTTTGCAAGTTCACACACATCACATTTGAAAATAGAAATATCCAAATTTGTAAATAAGCTGGGAAACAACCTTTTTAAATAACGAAATGAGACATGTCCCAAACGTCGATGCCAAAGCCAAATCTCAGCGATCTTCTTTGGTGAACCGGTGCTCTACTGCAAAAGCTTGTTGTAATTTGCTAGAAGTTTTTGACTCCAAGTCCAAGTAATACAAATTTTTTTTCTTAACACCATAACCAATTGTTCGTCTAGTTTGAATGTCCTTGAACACACAATAATCAGGCCAAAAAATAACAATACAAGATAAGGTAGTAGTGATTTGAGAGACAGACAGAAGATTATAATTTAAAGAGGGAACAACTAACACAAAATCAAGATGTAAAGTATTAGTAAGATGTGAGGACCCTTTCCCAAGAACCGGGATGGTATTGCCATTAGCAGTAGAGACACAATTTTGGGAGGATGGGCTAAGGGTTGAGACGTGTCCAACATCAAATGCCATATGATCAGTAGCACCAGAATCAACTATCCATGCACTATTCAAAATAGGTGTAGAAATGTTTAGGACCTTACCTCCAGTGTTTGTAGCGGTTACTAATGTTGATGACATAGGAGTCGCTTTGTCTGCTTGTGTTTGAGCTACAGCTGTAGTAGTATGTCGCTTGGAGTTTTGATGTCGTGTTGGGTCCAACCAATTTTCAAAGTAACGACTTTTTGAATTATCTGTCTGATTGCAATGAGTGCATTTGTATGTAGGTTTGCCTGAATTAAATGGACCTTCAATTTGGTCACTCAATTTGTCCTTTTTTTGTTTATTTTTTCTCCTTGCCTTTTAAGAGACAAAAGAAACAAATAATAAATAAAGCAATGTAAAGGGTGGGATGAGGGTGCGATGGGCGATGGGAGCTATGGTTGTTTATGAGTGGTTGATCCGCGTGGGGTTTGGCGGTCACGAGGGGTTAGGTGGCACGATGGGGGCTGAAGGGTGGCGCAGTGTGGTGCACGATAGAGGTCTATTTGGAGTGGTCAGTTTTAGTGATGGTATTGTGGATTTGGGGGCTGTGGGCGGCACGATGGTGGCCGGATGGGGTCTGTTTGGGGGTCGTGGGTGTTGGGTTTTCAGGGGTGGTTGTGGGTGCAGGGGTTGGGTGGATTTAGTAGTTGTGGGCTGTGGGTTTTCTATTTGGGTTGGCTTTATAGTGTTTGGTCTCGATGTAGGGGTCGTGAGGTTATGGGTTTCACGGTGAGGGGTGGCGATTTTGGGTATGGGTATGGGTTTCACAGTGAGGGGTGGCGAGTTTGGGTATGGGTGGTGGCTGTCGGTTGGTGATGGGTGGATCTTCTGTGGGTAAGGGTGGTGGCTATCGGTTGGTGATTGGTTGGTTTTGGGGGGACGATTTTGGGTGGTGGACCAATCTGTTTGGGTGGATCTGTTTTGATGGTGGTTATGGTGCGTGGTTGGTGATGGGTGGATTTGATTGTGTTTGGTTGTTGGGATGAATTTGGTGGTGGCTGATTTTGGGTGGTTTTTGATTTTTTTTTTTATTCACAGAACCCTAATTGGCTCTGATATCATGTGAAAAGAAGAATGTAATATTTGGTTTGAATAATTCACTTGATTGAATTACTTTGTACGGATTACATGAATTTATCATAGAAATAAAAACGACAGAAAAGGATAATAATTAAATACAATGATTTCTACCATATTGGAATGATCTCTACCATATTAATATTTTATTTACTTTCTTACTTCAAAATAAATCTCAACAATAAATGCCAACAATTTCAGATTCAATTGAATAAATGATATTCTTCCAGACTTGCTGAGTTGTGTAATTATATTTTATTCTCAACAAATTTGATATCAGAGCATAAGAAATTGCAGCTTTCCTAGAGAGATTTGAGTTTGAAAGAGTGTGAAACACGAGTGAATGTATAAGGAAGAATTCATTGTCAGAAGGTGATTTTGATATGGCAACCGAAAACAACAATTTTTTTCAACCAGTTATACCTCGATTGGATGGCTTTTATGATCATTGGTCGATATTGATGGAAAATTTTTTGAGATCGAAGGAATATAATGGCCATCGATTCCTATTGTAACGTATATTATTTTATTTTAAATGTATGTTTCATTTGATATTAAAAAATCAATTATTTTGATGTTTAATTTTTTTTAAATTTTTTCTATTTAAATTTACAAATTTATATTTTTATTTTAGTCAACGTCTTTAAAAGTGATCTAACTTATCTGCAATTTTTCTTTTTTCTTTTTTAAATCTGATAAGCAAGGTAAGATTATTGTTAAATATAACATAACAAAGGTATATGAAAAGAAAAGAGAAAAAGATCTACTCTAGAAATTAAAAAATAAAAGTAAATATTATTCATTCTTGTCTTTTTTGTCTTTGCGAGTGTGTGATAGACAAAAAAAGAAGCAAAGAAAATAATCTAAAAAAAATGCAAATGCCTGTGAAAATATACCCAAATCGATCAAGCAAGATCAACAGAGATGATATTGTGTGAATGGAGGAGTTCGCTTGAGAAAAATTTGAAAAGTGATGAGTTTGGAAGTGACGAAAAGTAATAAAATATCTTCATCTTGTGTAAAAGTGGCCCCAACCCATTTGTTTGTTTTTTTGCTCATTCATAATTTTTTCTTATGTCTTTCGTAGATTTATGGTTCAACCATGGATGCCAAATTTTAACCCTATGTATCAAAAGACAACCAATGCTCAGGTGTGGGTTCGTTTCTACAATTTACCTTGGGAATTTTGGGATAAGCAAATTCTCACAAATATTGCTCGTACTATTGGTGCTCCTTTAAAAATTGATAATGCAACCCTAAATGGAGAAATGGGAAAATTTGCAAGGGTTTTGATTGATATTGATATTTCTGCAAATTTTGATGAACAAGTAAGGGTTGAAGTGGGTCCTCTAAAGATCTTTGTTGATTTATTTTATGAGAACGTCCTAGATTTCTGCACCTTCTGTTCTTCGGTAGGACATGATGCATCCAAATGTAGGAAAAATAATCCTCCCAAGAGTGTTCACAATCCACCAAATGCTGCACCAAAAATTCAAAAAATTTATCGGCCTAAAGAATCTGCTAATTCTGCAACCATTCCGGTTAGTAATGCTTTCTCTGCACTTAATATTATAGAGAATGATAATATTACAGGTAATAATGCGGGTACTGCTCCTCTTTTGAATACTTTTTCAACTCCTCCGTTGAACACTTCCACCTCTCTGCCTACGGACACCTTTAATGTTCGTCCAATCTCTGTTGTAACCCCTGAACTTATGTTGTCTAAGGATTCTACAGTAGTCTCTCTTACTACATGTGAAGCTTTATCTACCTCCAATGATGTTGATTATGGAAATACTAGTAATACTTCTACTTTGGTTACGGATGCAAAAGATTCTATTCAATTGGATTCAGTGATCGACAATACCAAGGTTTTGAAGCCTCTTACTGTTGACTGCAATTTCAGTGGTACTGCTTCCAGAGTTATTCATAACACTGTGAACATGATGGAACTTGAACAAAGAATGATGAGGCTTAAGAAAGCTTATCTTACTGATAATGAATTGACTAGTGACAAAGAACAATGGCATTTGGTTACTGGTAAGAAAGGAAGGTCTAAAAGTCCAACATCTTCTTCTGCAAATAATACACCTTATAGTGGTGTTCCAAATCATGATCTACCATGATAGTGTTTTACTGGAATTGTAGGGGTATAGCCAATAAAGATACCCAACAAGCTCTACACAATTTTTGTCGGAAAGAAAAACCTGATTATGTTTGCTTAGCTGAACCCATGACTAGTATTCGAGCTCTTGAGGGTCGGTTCTGGCGCTCTCTCGGATACACTTTTATTTGTGCTAATAATCCCTCCAATCCTAAAATTTGGCTTCTTGCTTCACCTGATGTAGCACTGAATACTTCTGTCTTGATTAAGGACCATCAACATATTAGTGTTACTTACACTAATAACTCTACTACTCATCTGTTAACTTTTGTTTATGGAAGTGGTACTTATATCAAAAGAAGAACTCTTTGGGATTCTTTAATGGTTTTATCAGAACTACATGCTTCTTGGTTGGTAATTGGAGATTTTAATGCCATTATGGGTGCCCATGAGACCACTGGATCCTCTCATGCAAATCTTTCCATTCAAGATTTTACTGCTGCAATTTCTTACTGTGATTTGATTGACATTGATGTAAAGGGTTCTTTCTTCACTTACTTTAAGGGTGGAATCTCTCGGACCCGATCGCGTCTTGACAGGGGATTGTGTACTAGCTCCTTTTTGGATGCTTGGAATCAAGTTTCATGTTGTACTCTTCCGAGACACAAATTTGATCATCATCCACTTTTGCTTTGTGCTGGTACCACTAGGCCTTTAGGACCTCGTCCTTTTCGATTTCATAGTATGTGGCTTGATCACCCGAGTTTTTTGGATTTAGTACGCTCAGTTTGGTCAACTACAGTTCATTCTAGCCCTATGGGGGTAGTAATCAGCAAACTCAAAAGCCTAAAAATGTCCTTAAAATCTTGGAATAAGGAGGTGTTTGGTAATCTTGATCGTAATATTGAAATAGCTAAGTCTAAACTGGCTGATATTCAAAAAAGATATAATGATGAGAACTTCAACGAAGAAACTTTTCAGATCGAGTCTGATGCCATGGTTGATTTGGATAGGCTATTAAAACAACAGGACACCTTCCTCAAAGAAAAGATCAGATTAAAGTGGCTTAAGGATGGTGACAGGAATACACCTTTTTATCACTTGATGTTTCGTCGCTTAAAGGCTAAAAAGCCCCTATCTCATCTGGAGATTGATGGTGATATTTGTCATGATTCGGATGCTATTGCAAGTCATATTGTGGGATATTATGAGAGGATGTTTTCAGAGCCATTGAGGGGGGATCCTCCAGATTTTTCGGCAATTGCTTCAATAGTTCCAAAACTGGTTACTCGAGAGGATAATGTTTCTTTGAGGAAAATTCCAACTAGCGAGGAAATAAAAATGATGGTGTTTGATATGGATCCCTTGAGTGCTCCTGGACCAGATGGATATACTGGTCGTTTTTTCCAACATTGCTGGGACATTATTAGTTCTGATGTTGTTAAAGCAATACAGGATTATTTTCGTACAGGGAGGATGCATAACGGGCTTAATTCTAGTTTTATCACCTTGATACCTAAGATTGATCATGCAAGTCGAGTGGATGAATACAGACCTGTTGCACTTGGAAATTTCATGTTTAAGATTATCACGAGAATAATAGCTACTCGTCTTGGGATTATCTGCTCTCGTATTCTTTCTTCAAATCAATTTGGTTTTGTTCCAAAACGCAGTATTGGGGATTGCATGGCAGGGGCATCTGAATGCTTCAATGCTTTAGATATTCGTAGTCGTGGGGGAAATCTTGCTCTTAAAATCGATATTCGGAAGGCTTTTGATACGATAAGATGGGACTTTATTATTGAGGTAATGAAGAGCTTTGGCTTTGATGAGATTTTTCTTGATTGGATACAAGGTATTTTTAACTCTGCAAGAATCTCTGTTCTCATGCATGGCTCCCCTAAAGGTTATTTTCCTTGCTCTAGAGGGGTGCGACAGGGTGATCCTTTATCTCCGCTGCTTTTTTGCATAGCAAGTGATTTTCTTAGCAGATATCTATCTATCATGTCTGAAGATGGTCGACTTGCCCATATCTCTTCTCCTCATGGTATTAAAGCTCCTACCCATTTCCTCTATGCAGATGATTTGATCATCTTTGCAAGGGCTAGTTCTCAAAATATCCAAAATATATCTAAAGCTCTTCAGCTTTATGGTGTCTTATCGGGACAATTGGTTAACTTTGAAAAATCAAGAATCTATTTCGGCAAGGGAGTGTCGAGAAGTAAAATTCAGAATTTTCAAGAACTTTCAGGTATGCGTTTAGGGGGTGATTCTATGAGCTATTTGGGGGTGACTCTTTTTCGTGGTGCACCACGTCGATGCTGGTTTCAGGGTTTGGCTGATCGGATTAAACTTCGATTAGATTCTTGGAAAGGTTTATCTCTTTCTCTAGCAGGTCGTCGCTGCTTGATTGCATCGATTATCCAGAGTACTTTCCTTCATTCTTTTCAAATTTATAAATGGCCAAAAAAGGTTATTGATGAGCTAACTAAAGTCATCCAAAATTTTTTCTGGACTGGCCATACGGACAAATTGAAATTAGTTCAAGTCGCTTGGAAAGAATGCTGCCGTCCTCTTGCTGAAGGGGGTCTTGGTTTGAGAGATTTGAAAACTTTAAATGAAGCCATGTTGAAAAAATTTGCTTGGCGGCTAATTGAAGGAACATCTCACACCTTGACATACTTACGGAGGAGATTTCTTAATAGGAATGATACTCCCAGAGGATATCATATTTGCTCGTCTATTTGGTCTGGCTTGAGAACCCATTTCCTAGCTTTGATTGACGAATCTCGTTGGTTGATAGGTAAGAGTTCACGGGTTCGTTTCTGGACAGACAATTGGCTTGGCTCGCCTTTAATAGAGAGAATTCCTGAAGCTCCTATTGATCTGCCCTTAAATGCTCTGGTTGGTCAATTTCAGACAGAAGATGGTTGGCGTTTACCGCAAACTTTTGTTGACTCTTATCCGGATGTAGCCACAGAAATTAACTCGATAATTGCAGGTACTAAAGATACTCGAGTATGGACTTGTTCTGTTAAAGGAGATGTTTCGACTCGTGATGCTTATGATTCTTTGAGATCAGTGGGGCATGCTAAAAGTTGGGGTAAAGAGGTCTGGTCCCCATCTATTCCTCCATCCCGCTCTATGCTTTTTTGGAGAGTTATCCAAGGAAAGGTTCCAACTGATTGCGTTGTCAAAAAAAGGGGTTTTTCCATCCCTTCACGCTGCTTTATATGTGGTAGATCAGAAGAAACAATCTCACATCTCTTTTTAACGTGTCCTTTTGCTGGAGCCCTCTGGGACCTCATTGCCTATTTTTTTGGATTGCGCCCCTGCACGGACAAGACACTGTTAGATTTGTGGAGAGATGCTATGAGTAGAGACTTTGGATCTCAAATCCGTAATTTATGGAAATCAAGCATTGTTTCTGTTATTTGGATTATTTGGACAACCAGGAATAATTGCTGCTATGATGGGATTGAGATTCCTCTACGTTCATCTCTTACTACTCTTTGGCGTTTTATTAGAGAAGCAGGATTAATGAAAAATGGTGCAATGCGAAACACTATGAATGATTTGCAGATACTAAGTCGTTTACGAGTTCATGGTATACCATCAAGATCCCCAAAGGTGATTGAAGTTAATTGACATCCTCCTCCTCCAGGATGGTTAAAGGTAAACACAGATGGGGCAGCGTTTGGGGCACCTGGTCTTGCAGGTTGTGCGGGAATTTTTCGAACGTCTAGATCTTTTGTCAAAGGCTGTTTCTGTGCTCCTTTAGGGATTTCTTATGCCTATGAGGCTGAATTAGCAGGGGCTATTCATGCAATACAATATGCAGACAGGTTTGGATGGAAGAAGATTTGGTTGGAGTCTGACTCTGAGTATGTGGTAAACTTATTCCGCAATAAATCTAAAATGGTGCCATGGCGATGGCTCTCATCCTGGACAGATTGTTTGGATCGAATTGCAAGCATGGATTTTCACTGTTCTCATATCTACAGAGAAGGTAATTCTGCGGCTGACAGCTTGGCTTCCAGATCACCTAGTATTTGTTCCGCGACTTGGTGGTGGGATGTACCATCATTTGCGCGTCATTTTACTATTTCAGATTTGGTCGGCAGACCTTCTTATAGGTTTTGCTGATGCAAAGTTATGTAATCCTAAATTTTATTTATTTAATAATATTTGTGGGTGGTAGGAAAATGAAGAGGGTGCTAAGGACTGCTTTCCATTCTGATGGGGCAACCTGGTGCACCTACTGATTTCGATTACCCATTGACTTATTAAAAAAAAAAACCTGCTTTCTTACGCAACTTGCTAGTCTTCTATTATTTTTCTTTAAAAAAAACTAATAAATATTTGAAGTCAACAAATAAGATAAATTCCGAATTATTTGTCTTGGTACTATTATAAGAGGAATACATTTCTTGCCACGTACACTCCCTCGCTTAATTGATATATATAAATATAACAAATTTTAAAAAAAATTAAGTTTAGTTTAAATGAAAGACAAAACTTCTCAAATAATGAAGTGTGAAAGTGGGCCCAACCCCATTTGTTTGTTTTGCTCATTCGTAACACTTTCTTATGTCTTTAGTGGAAGACCTGCTTTCTTATGCAACTTGCTAGTCTTCTCCTATTTTTCTTTAAACAAAACTAATCAATATTTTGAAGTCCGATTCTGACCCAAAAAAAATATATTTTGAAGTCCGAGAGATGGAAGTGTATTTTATCCGCCCAAATAACAAAGGAAACGTAAGTCAAGTCAACAAAAAAGATAGATTCCGAGTCATTTAGCTTGGTACTATTACAAGCTGGAGGAATACTTTTCTTACCACAGTCCTTCACTTGCTTAATTCATATATAACAAGTAATGAAGTGTGCTGTATAAAAAGTTACTCTTATCGTTAGAAATTAATTTTTTGGTAAAAATTATTAATAATAAATTTAAAAATATTTATGTCAGATCATCAATAATTAACACAAATATATAAAAATATACTTAAATTTATAACAATTAATTAATTTTATAGTAAAGTGGTCTGTAGTCTTTTTTAATCAAATCGCCTTCATTCCTTAATAAGACCGTCGTCTCTATTTCAAATGGGAAGAAAAAAAAAGTGTTATAATTTGGTATATTAGAGACCATAACCAAAATAATTTTTATATATTATTTTAATTAGAGTTATCATAATCCTCTAATTATAACAAAATTGATATTTATTCAATAAGTTCATATTAAAATTGAGCATTCTATGGGCCTACTAAAATTAAAATACTTAATTTTAGCTCATTAAATTAAATAACTAATATAATTTAACAAAAAAATAAATGTTTCCTAATTTGAAAGGAAACATAATTCCTAACAATTATCTTATCATGCAAGTATTCATGATTGCGGGAGAGAGAAAGAGAGTGAGAGAAAGACCTGTTAGAAGTAAGTGTGGGGCGATCGAGCGTTTCTACTTGAGCTATACATAGCAGACATCCTTGCCCCCTGTTCACTACAAGCATTCTCCAAGACCGCATTGAACATGACCTATGGTAAATGTGAAAAAGTTCTATTGAGAAATACCATACATCCAGTAGAGAAAAATGACAGTCAACATATCTATAATTAGTATTTTGACCCAAGGAAAATAGGATTCAACATGAAAAGGAAAAATCAAAATAACAGTTTAGATGTTGGAGGTGATTATTAGGATTCAGGAGGGAGGTGAATATTAGGATTTAGGAGTAATTTTATAAAAATATCAATTTCAAAGAAGTGAAAAGATTTACTGCAATTTTTGAACAGAAAATCTAGAGGTCAACAACATTTGTTGAACACATCCAGGATTCTAAGGTTTCGCCCTTTGAGCACTAGTTTAACAAATTGTGAAATAATAATGGGCTATGGATGCAGTTGAGCAAAAATTTTACAAGAAAACAACCTATAATATAAATTTTAGACATGGCTGAAAAACATATATTTTTAAATAAAAAAGAAAACTGCTATACAAACCACCAGTTTAGGACAAGCTTGGTCAAAATTACCACAAACGAACAGGCGTACATTTGAATGTGTATCTGTAGAATCTATTACATCCAAAAATTTAGCTAGAATGCCAAGATCAGAAAACTTTAAGCACACATATACACTCAAACCAACTACTGCATGCACACATTTGCACAAGTTAATTATAAATACCTTATAACATTAAAACATGCTGCAACATGGCATGTAGTTTGTTTGAGTGCAAATTTGTGCACTTAGCAGAATTCTGTGCACTTAGCATTCCTCATTTAACAATAAAGAAAATGAAATATTATGTTGCAAACAAGATTTAAACCTCTTCATTGTGCTATCTCTGACCATTTGAGGCACTATACAGTACAAAAAAATGTTTAATTTCTGTCCTTATTTCTGTTCAAGTTCACAAGCAGAGAGCTGTTTCACACTCTAATCGAAATATTTTAATAATTACTAGGCTCGAGTTTACTACAAGAGAAAATTTCTTATTCAATTTTCGTCTTCAAGTTTTCTCATTTGGTTTTTCTAGTTCAATTTTGCTTGTTCAACTTTACTTTGTCCAACTTTTATCGATAGATTTTAGTCGTTCAATTTTTCCCATTTTGCTTTATTGAATCAATTTTTCTTCAACTTTACTTTGTTTATCAACTGTTCATTTTTTCTTATTCAACTTTACAAGTTCAATTTATCTTGTTATATCTTTCTAGTTAGATTTTTCTCATTAATTTTTTCTAGTTAAATTTTTCTCGTTAATTTTACTTTTATAATTTCTCTTGTTCAACTTTACTCAATGATTTTTTCTCCTTCAACTTTATTTTACTCGTTCAATTACTATTTTAGTTGTTTAATTACTCATTTAACTTTAATCGTTCAATATTTTTGTTCAATTTATCTTATTTAACTTTACTCGTTCAACTTTTCTAGTTCATTTTTTTTTCTGGTTGCACTTTAATTGTTCAACTTTCGTTGTTCAATTTTACTCCAATTTTTCTCATTTAACTTTTCTCTTTCAAATTCACTTCAATTTAACTAGTTTAATTTTTTTTCTTTAACTTAATGAATTTTCTCATTCAGCTTTACATTGCCTGTTCAATTTTTCTCATTGAACTTTAGTCTTTCAATATTCTTAATCAATTTTACTCGATTCAATTTTACTTTGCTTGTTTAAATTTTCTTGTTTAACTTTACTCGTTCAATTTTTTTTTATTAGTTTTTCTCATTGAACTTTAGCCTTTCAATATTCTTAATCAATTTTACTTTGCTTGTTTAAATTTTCTTGTTTAACTTTACGCATTCAATTTTTTTTATTGGTTTTTCTCATTCAATTTTTGTTTTATAATTTTTTAGTTTAAATTTCCTTGTTCAACTTTTATCGTTCAATTAAAGTTGTTCAATTTTTCTAATCAATTAGAAAATTCATTTCAAATCAATTACAAAATTCAGAAATACAAACAACATCGCTTAAACAAAGATGCAAATTTCATGTTCAAATCAATTTTTTCTCGTTCAATTTTTTTAACTCTTCTTTTTTAACTTTACTTTATCCATGTTCAAGTCACTTACAAAATTCATAAATACATACAAAATTAACTAATATATTTAAATCTATACAAATTTATCTAAGTTGATTCTTGACTATGTTACATAGTCGTTTCCTAAGCTCAATTTTATCACATGACTCCATATGTCCCACATTAAGGCCATGAATCAACGTACAGCTCCTCAAGCTTATGACATACAATGCACAATCTGTGATACAAAAGAATGAAACCAAATGTCGACAAAATGAAGCAGCAAAAACTAGTAATGCTTCTTATTTGATAATATATATCAAAATGTTGCTTGTCAACTAAATTATAAGCTTAGTAACAACCAACAGGGTTATCCCACTTAAAAACCATATGTGTATACAAACCTTAATTAAAATCTATCTAAAAAACTAAGAATTATAATTAATATCAATATTTAAGATATAGTTTTAAATTCACAATAAATTTTAGCTATTATTCACGCTATCTCACTTTTTTAATCTTCACTTTAATACAATTGACACATTATGAAAATTTTAATTTATAATATGTATAGGTCTTGTGTGAAATTTTTAGGCATATAAGTTGACATTCTACAAATGCATTTAAATCCATATTTTTTAACAAGTATGTGAAAATTCAATAAATTCAACTGTATATTAATTAAAAAATTTGCTCAACTTCTTATTCTATGTATAAAAAAAAAACTACATCAAAGGGGTGATTTTCAAGAAAAACTAAAAGAAAATTATGTCTTTGGGTGGGAGGATTTTTCCAAGATTCTTCTTTTCCACGTTGTGGTTTGGGAGTTGACAGAACATTACCACTACTACAATTCAAAACATAAGAGTTTTTTCCAATTCAAAAAAACGTATGAAACAAGTGCATGCACAAAAAATCTTTCGTAGATCCACTGAACCTACAGTCTTAACAAAAAATGGAAGAGGAGAATCTCACTGGCTTAATTATTTCTTTATTTTCTTGTTACAATATTTACTATCGAGAAATTGACTATTTAGCTTTTATTTTGTGGAATATTTGAAAAGACTCCTTTTTGTTACAATATTAAGTATATTATAATATACGCAAATAAGGTGATACTTTACGAACCGAGTTAAGTAATCTATAGTGATTACAATATTGAATCTCTCTCCCTTCAGTTATCGTTCAGTAAAAAAATTAATTATTGTTAATTCAACGCAATAATGAGAGTTCATTCTGTACTTGCAATATAATTGAAACACTCACGTGTCACTTAGAGCGGACAACTTATTACGCTATCAGTAAATTTAACATAATCAACTCATAAAATATTTCAGATCTAAATTAAACTTACATGAATTAAATTTTAAATATATTGATCTATTTAACTCACTTAAAAAATAAGTAATAACAATTTAATTCAAATAATCGGTATAAACAATTTCGAGTAAATAATTAAAATATACAGATTTTTATTTATAATTTAATTATTTTGTAGGTTTGATATTCTTGAGATGATCAAATTTATTTTATCTTTTATTTTCTTATTTTTATTTATTTATAGTAATATATTGATTAGTTTAATTTTGTATGTTTTGATTATTTATTTATTTTTTAGACTTAAACAAATTTTTACTTACAAAAAATTTATGATATATATTTTTATTAGACTTTTTTTTTTTTTTTTTTTTTTTTATGTTTGAGACTTCCACACATTGCCTTTAATTTATAACAATACTTATCATTATTGCTATTAGTTTTATTTTATATTAGGTAATACTTTAACATTTTTTTTCAAATAATGCTTAAATTAATTTAATTTTAAGAATTTAATTAAAATTTATTATGTTAACAGATTATATAAGTATATGTTGATAGTAAACCAAATTTTGAAATTCAAGAAAAGTATATTCTGATATTGAATTTCTATTTTTTATTTCTTTACCCTAAAAATTAATAATCTAACCATAATTAATCATACGCACCTAAAAATTGATTATCAAACAAGTATATTTAATTTTTAATTTTTACTTTTTAAAATTGAAATAAAAATTTGTTATCAAATAATTTTTTTTAAATTGAAAATTTAATTCTAAAATTAAGAAATTAAAATGGTTTAGAAAGTTCAAATTAAGCACCGAATTTCCTATTAAGTTGGAAGAGAAATCATGGCATAGAATTTTTTTTTTTTTTTAGATGGCATAGAATTAGTTGGTCTTCAACTCCGCTCGCCACAATGGCTCTCTCTTTAAATTTAAGATACTAATATTTTAAATAAAGTGAGAATTGCAGCGATAATGAGGAATTTTTTTTTATAAAAATTAATTCACATACATGTAAATTAAAATTCGAATTTTATATCTTTAATAAACTCAAACGTTGAGCAACATGTGATCGGCCCAACCATTTATAGGTCCCTAGGCAAGCCTTGTTATAAAGTCCTTTTACAATCACATATTCATACTAATTTTATTCATATTATTTAAATATTATTTGTATAATAAAATATTATAAGAATAAATAATGTTATACTTTTTATAATGTATAACAAAACAAATCTCTTATTATTTTAGTTAACCATAAAAATTAATAAATTTAAAATGATTGATAAATATTTATCTATAGTTACCGATAGTTGACAACAGTAAGGCGATAGTTACACCTCGATATAATTCTAACCAGGTGCCACGTCAAGATGTTTATCATATCCCAGAAATGAAGAAAAAATTTCTATCTGTGGCTCAATTGACATCATCAAGCCACTATGTCTTGTTTGGTCCCCAAGATGTAAAGGTGTATCGTGACTTCAAAATCTCAGAAACACCGACAATGGATACGCGACGATTGGAGTCAATCTACGTGATGTCAGTAGAGTCTGCATATGTAGACATGACAAGAAAAAATTAGACAGCAAATCTATGATACATGCGGTTAGGTCACGTTAGCTATTCCAAGCTAAGTGTGATGGTGAAGAAGTTGATGCTTAAGGGGCTTCCTCAACTTGAGGTGCGAACAGACACAGTATGTGCAGGATGCCAGTATGGTAAAGCGCACCAACTGCCATACAAGGAATCGAAGTTTAAGGCAAAAGAACCATTAGATTTAGTTCACTCTGATGTATTCGGGCCCATTAAGCAATCATCAATTAGCGGTATGCTACCATGGTGACATTCATTGATGACTTCTCAAGGTATGTGTGGGTTTTTTTTATGAAAGAAAAATCTGACACATTCTCAAAGTTTAAAGAGTTCAGATAGTTAGGTGAAGGAGAAGTGGGAAAGAAGATCTGTTGTCTGTGCACAAATAACAGGAGAGAATATAGCTCAAGTGAGTTCTCTCAATACCTAAGGGAATGTCGAATACGTCATTAGTACACTTGTGCCAACACACTACAATAAAATGGTGTAGCTGAGAGAAAGAACCGACATCTTGTAGAAGTTTGTCGAAGTATGCTACACGCAAAGAATGTACTGGGAAGGTTTTGGGCTAAAGCAATGAGGAATGCAACCTTTGTGATCAATAGACTTCCTCAACCGAGGTTAGAATTTGTTTCACCCTTTGAGAAAATGTGGAACATGGAACCTACAGTTAGCAACTTTTGAGTAGTTGGCTGTGTATGTTATGTATTTGTTCCTGATCATTTACGTAGCAAGTTTGACAAGAAAGTTGTTAGATGTATCTTTGTGGGATATGACAGTCAAAGAAAGGGGTGAAAATGTTGCGATCCAACAAGTGAAAGATGTTACACTTCACGAGATGTGGTGTTTGATGAAGTATCTTCTTGGTGGTCAATAGAGAAGGAGATGTTACCAGACTCAAGAGAATTTGGAGAAAAGTTGCAATAGAAAATGGGGGAGCATACTATCCAACTCCAACAAAGTTCAAATGAATCAGGAGATCCAAATAACGATGATGTCGAACAAAGAGAGACTCAGAATCCTTGGCAAACTGGCGTGTACCAATAGCCAAACGAAGCAGTTGGGCCTAGTGAAACGGAAGAATCAACTCTACAATCTCAACTTCGAAGGTTAACAAGAACACGAAGGCCAAATCTTAAATACGCCAATGCAGCCATAATTGAAGAAGCAATAGAGCCTTAGACGTTCGAAGAAGCATCACAGAGTTCTGAGTGGATGATAGCCATGAAAGAAGAGATCGATGCACTTCAGCAAAATTAGACTTGGGATCTAGTGCCAAAGCCAAGAGATGTGAAACCCATATCCTGCAAGTGGGTTTATAACATAAAGCGTCGTCTGGTCAATGGAGAGTACAAGGCACGATTGGTAGCTCGTGGTTTCTCTTAACAGTATGGACTAGACTATGATGAAACGTTTAGTCTAATGGAAAAACTTACAACAGTACGAGTCCTACTTTCACTTGCAGCTAACAAAGACTGGGATTTGTGGCTGATGGATGTAAAGAATACTTTTCTTCATAGGGAGCTGGATTCGGAGATCTACATGATCCAACCAATGAGTTTTAAGAGCCAAGATCATCCTAAATATGTGTGTAAGTTGAGGAAAGCACTCTACGATTTGAAACAAGCACCCAGGGCGTGGTATGGTATGATTGCTGAATTTCTAAAACAAAATGGTTATTCAGTAACACCTGCAGATTCCAGCTTGTTTGTCAAAGCCAATGAAGGAAAGATAGCTATTGTGCTAGTGTATGTAGATGACTTAATCATAACTGGTGATGATGAGCTAGAAATTCTTCAGATGAAGGAGAATTTTTCAGTCCATTTCCAAATGAAGGAACCTGGTTAGCTCAATCACTTCCTTGGTTTAGAGGTTGATCGCACACAAGAAGAAATATTTCTTTGTCAACAAAAAAATTCCAAAGATTTGTTGAAGAGGTTCGAAATGCTCGAATGCAAGCCGATTTTGTTGTCGATGGAGCCAAATACCAAAATGTGTGCACGTGAAGGAAAAGATTTGGAAGATGCAATGATGTATCGACAATTGGTAGGCAGTCTGATGTACTTAACTTTAACTCGACCTGACATTTCTTATGTAGTTAGTGTGATGAGTCAGTACATGCAAAATTCAAAGAAGCATCATTTGGAAGCAGTTCAACGAATACTGAGATATGTGAAGAGTACAATTGACTATGGTCTTATGTACAAGAAAGGTGGAGACTGTAAATTAGTTGATTATTGCGATGCTCACTATGCAGGAGATCATGACACCAGGAGATCAACAACTGGGTATGTGTTTAAGTTGGGTTTCGAAATTATTTCTTGGTGTACCAAGAGACAACCAATGGTATCATTATCAACCACTGAAGTTGAGTATGGAGTACCTGCAATGGCAGCTCAAGAGAGTACATGGTTGATACAACTAATGAATAATTTACATCAACCAATAGATTATGCAGTTTCGTTATACTGTGACAATCAGTCGGCAATTCATTGGCGGAGAATCCAGTCTTTCATACAAGAACTAAGCATGTTAAAGTGCACTACCATTTTATTAGAGAAAAGGTTATGCAAGAAGAAATTGAGATGAGGCAAATCATGACAGATGAACAAGTTGCGGACTTGTTCACAAAAGGGTTGAGCACTGGCAAGTTTGAAATGTTTTGCTGTCAACTCGGCACAGTACAAATAGTGAGAGCTGGTGTTGAGGGGGAGTGTTGAAGATCAACCCCAGCCTAATCTATTTGTTTATTTTAGCCCAAGAAAAATAAAACCTAATCCATGGAAGCTTCTCAATAAATATAGAAGAAATATATTTTTAAGAGAAAATTGTAGAAGGATGTAGAAATGAGATATTTTAGGAGAAGTGTGTAGAAATGAGATATTTTAGGAGCAGTGTGTAGAATTTGGTAACAATGTGTGGCTAGGATTATTTCTTAATTTAATATTTGCATGGTGTAGATTGCATGGAGAAGACTATAAATACAATCCCTTGCATTTGGGTTAGGTATCGTCCAAAAAGAATAAGTATTTCTATTCTTAGTGAGTTTTGAGTGTGAGTTGTGAGCTTCCTATTGAGTGTTTATTTGTATTTTTCTTCAAGTTGTGAGAGGTCTTTAGAAAGTGTTGTAGTGTCCTTTATTGTGGATATAATACAAGTAATTTATTTACTTATTTGGTTCCAATATTAGTAAGTTTAGATTTGTGTACTCTAAATTTTTCTCAACATAGGTTCGAAGCCTAAATATTCTAGAATCATTCCCAGTTTCTATCGTAACTTTATGAAATCATTTTTCGAAACTTTTATAGCAGAGTTTTTAAGCATTGGAGTTTTGTCCAAAAGAGTACCATTTCATCGTGATAAAACACCCAAAATTAAACTTGTAGAGTTCAATTTCATGAACTACTCTCAAAATAAATAATTGTAAAGACATGAAATCCAACATATAACTAGCAAATCAAAATCCCAAACAGGCAAAAATTAAAGAGACCCAATCTTAGCCTTCACAAAGTTTATCAACATGAATCAACCAAGCTAGGAAAACCTAAATGTTAAGAACGCCGAAGAATTGTCTCAGTTTGCATGTAAGAATCAACACCCAAAAATCAAAATTTAAAGTAAAGAAGAGAGATATTTGTTACCTGGAGATGAAAATGGAAAAGATTAGGTTCTCTCCCTTTGCCCTTCTCTAGCATGGTAATATGTATCACTTGCACAATTTTTTCAGTGCTCCTTCCTATTTTTATTTTCTTTTTATGATATTATGTTCATTCCCTAGTTACTTGAAATACTTGTTTTTAGATTAATAGTTAACTTTTCTCAACTTGTCATATTTTTTCTGTTAGAAAATTAATGAAAAATTGAAGTAAAAGGAGAAAATGGTAGGAAAAGTAAAAAGGAGAAAAATAGTTGGAAAAGTAAAAGGAGAAAATGTTAGGAAAAGGCTCATTTTTCCTTTCTTAATTGTATTGCCGTTTCAATTGTTACTCAGTTTTAATTCCTTTGCCCTTTTGCTATGTTTGGCTCTATTTATTTAAAGAGAAGCCAATCTCTTTCAGAGACACACAAGACATCAAAGAAGGAAAAAGAAAGCATACAAAAACTTTTAAATATTTTTTGTATTTTTAATCTAGAGTTAGGTTCCATTTCAATAGAGTTCAGACAGAAGAAAGTTCGTTAGAGTAGTAAGTTCGTGGTGTATAATTTCTGCTACTAAATTGTTTTATCCTAGGAGATAAGTTTCTTGAGTACTCAAACACCCACGGTGAGAGAAAAAATTATCTTAAGGGTACCGTGGGTTACACGGGACTCGATCATTTCTAAACTTTATCTCCTTTATGTTATTTAAATTGTGATTTATAAATTATATGTATTTTGTTTCTGTAATGTAATTATAATTTAAATAAATATAATTTTATTTCTAAATTGTTTGTCCAGTACATTACTTCTTACATTTTCTTGTGCATTCCTAGAAAACAATGAGGATTAGCTTTGGGATATTCTTTATCTGACATTGGCTTTATAGTACATATTCTTTGTAAGATAAATACAACCTAACCCTTTTGTTGAAAGTGAGAAAAACATGATGTGAACAACATATACTCATATCCCAACACATTTCAAAAATAGATGTAAACATGTTGTGCAACACATAAACTTCTTCTCGTTTTTGACATAAAAAGTTAAAGGAACATCCTTATATGAAGAAGACAAGGTATATACTATGTAAAAATTCTATATACTCATACAACACATAAAGTGAGAAAAAAATGCATAAATAAAGATGCGGATAAAAGAACACAACAAAGAAACAACCTTTATATTCACTACTACAATTTGAGCAATATAGGACGGCTTATAATTTAGAGTGAGAAACAAATAGGACGGTCTCAAGTATATGGCCGTCCTATAAGAAATATAGGACGGCTATTATAGAAAAAATTAGGCGGAACTTAAAAAAAATTCTTTTAGGACGGCTATTATGTTAGTATATAGGACGACTATTAGCCGTCCTAATGGCTATTAGCCGTCCTATATAGTTTCAGTACAAATTTTTTTTTTTGCGTTCATCCTAAAAGAACGAGTGTAATTTTTTTTACTTATATATATTTCTCCTCTCAAATGAACCAAGACACTCATCCTTATCCCCATTTTAAGTTAAAAAAATTCAATCCCTCGTCCTCCTTCCTCTCTTCCTCTTTCTCACCAAGACACTCATCTTTATCCCCATTTTCTTCAATATCATCACCAATAATAATTGATTTTTGCTAGCAGAGCTGGTAGCATGTGAAGGCTTTGATTATTTATTCTGCAGTACTTATTATTTGTTTTATTCTTACACTAATCTTTGGTAATTTTTTTAAATATATATATATTCTCAACTTTAGGTTGATATTTATATTTTGTTCGACTTTAATAATTATTTTTTTCTTTAAATAGTTGGACATTTAATTTCTTTGTTTCCTTTCGCTCACTCTAATCATTCTCCTTTCTTGATTTTTCCTTGCCATTTTTCGCCCATATCTTTGGCCACCATCTTTGCATTTTTGTTATGAGTATCAATCTTAATGTTGAGTATTAATGATATTTGGTTTGTTAGTTTCTTATTGTGAATCTATGGGTTGAATTTTGATTGTCAGTTTGAGTCCTAAAAGAAAGAGGGGATTGAAAAACTAAAGCGGGAAAAGAAAAATTGAAAGTCGCGCTAGTTTTTTTTTCCTTTTTAATTGGTTATATCTTTAATTAAAAATATTATACAAAAACATATAATCGTGTTTCTAGAATAATTTGTACATGCTATATAGATTTCAGTACTAGACGAACAAAAAAAAAAAAAAACGTCCTAAAAGAATTTTTTTTATGGCCGTCCTAAAAGAATTTTATAAGACGGTCAGTGACCGTCTTAAAAGACTGGCCGTCCTATAAATTTTTTTATAAGACGCTCCGTGAACGTCCTATTTTTTCGATTCTTTTAGGATGAGGCTTTATAAAAAGGCCATTGGCCCTCCTATAAAACTTATATGACGGCCAGTAGCTGTCCTATAAAGCCAAATTTGTAGTAGTGATTGATAAAAGTAGTTTTGATTACAAATATTCGTAAAAGAAAAAAAATACAATAAAAAATCATAAACACTCGATTCTCCTATACCTCATCATGTAAAGCATTTAATATAATATTTTAAGGAAACTTTTTTTTCTTTTTATTTAGTCTTAATATTTGTGAAGTGATGATATTATCATAATTTAAATTATTATTATAATAACAATAATTCATCAATTACAATTTTATCCAATAATAGTACCAAAAATGCGTGCAATTAACAATAGTGGCAAAATGAATATTTCATATACTTTTGAGGTAGTAATTTCAAAAGTAATTGTGCCAATATAATTATCATATTTATGGATCTTTTATTGAAAACTTTAATTTGTGGGTAACTGCAAAATATCCCGATAGTTTAGAAAATTTGTAATTTATATTTTTCAAAATATGTAATTTGTAAAATAACTTGCTAAAATGTAGTTTTTTTATTTATTGATATTATCACAATTATTTTGTATTATCACAATATAAATATTTAAAATATTTATTGTAAAAATATAGTTGGCTCTCTCTCTAACAGCTTAAACTTTTTAGACAAATTGATAACCAACAACTTTTAACATGATATCAAAACTAGAGGTCCTGTGTTTAAGGCCTAATAACCCTAATTATTAAGTTGCATGTGTTTGGCTTGCATGGTGCATAGAGCCAACACTTGTAGGGAAGTGAGTATAATTGACCCTCCTCTTAACAGCTTAAGTTTTTAGGAGAGTTGGTAACCAACAACTTCTAACACATTGTACCCTAAATATTAATTATACTTTACTATATAAAAATATCATTAATAAATTATTATTGTGATAATAATAATTAAAAAAAATTTATTGTCACCGAAAACTTATTGCAGCATTAGTTTGTTTGTTTTTAGTGTTTTTTAAAGAAGCAAAAATTAATTTGTCACAGTAATTTTAGTTTGAAAGTAATCAACGCATGCGCAACAGCCAGCTAGTAACGTAAAATGAGGATCCTTCTAACATACAGATGAAGGTAAGGTACATCCTAAAATTTATACCATTAGATTATTTTTTTAAAATCTCAATCATTCATTCAATTCTCAAAAAGTCCACCACCAGTTTTGCAGGTTAATAGTTATTGAAAATAATATTAGAAAAATAATAAAAAATAGCATAGCAGCCTTATATTTAAATTATACATTTTTATTATTTAAAAAAAGATTGTATATAATTTTTTTTAATATTAAATGTTGTTCAAGTTGAATTGCAATAAATAGATCTGTTCAATATTAAACATCGTCTAATTGGACACTATTGAATGTTATTAAAATGTTATTTTTATTATTATAAATTTTAAGAGTGTTATTTTTTTAATTTCCCAACAATATGTCAGATCAAATGTGGTTGTATTCCTCTTTCTTTCTTTCTTCCTCCCATCTTTTATCTTTATCTTTTTTTTTTCAGATTAAATTCTAGTTGATTTACTTAAAAATTACAGTTTAAAATATGTATACCAACAAATTCATAACATAATATTTTAGATTTTTTGGTCCAAACAAGTAAGGATTAGAACCAAAATTTTGCTATGCTTACGACTGCATGTTCGGCAAAAAGGTCTTCATTATACAAACCACAAAGAACAATTTTTTGCCAGAGTAGGTTTTTTTTTTTTTCCAAAGCGGTAGAAAATATATGATAGCATTAAAAGTAAAAGAAAGACAATTGGTTGAAGGATGAGAACCAACACAAGATGAAGAAGACCCTCATTTGGTTCGGCATCAATGTAATAAAGCAAGAATAATTTATCTTTAAAATAGTATAGCTTTAAAGTCTAAATGCATTAATTTCGTCAAAAATAGCTTCTTTTGAAGCAAGAATAATTTTCTAAACTCACTGGATAAAATTATATGTTTTGATACTAATTCTTTCTATATGTTATTTTGTTAGTTTTTGCATAGTCAATGTATAAAATAATTGTTAGTTATTCTCTTAATAGCTTAATTTTTTAAAAGACTTTGTTTCTCAACAACTTATAACATGGCTTCAGAAATAGAGGTCTTGTGTTCAAGGCCTAGAAATCTCAATTGTTAAATTAGAAGTATTTTGCTTGCATGCATACAACTAACACTTGTTAGAGAGTGGTAGATATATAAAATGATTATTGGCTATTCTCCTAACAATTTAACTTTTATGGATAGTTGATGACTATTAAGTTATACCAATGTATTATCATGTTATATTAATTGTTAAATTGAATATTTATACTTCAAGGCACATGATGGGCCAGTCTCGCTATCTTCTTATCAACCGTAATTTTGAGTGTCTCCGACATGTTTTCTATCTTTTGTTATGTTGTGTTAGTTGTTGAGATCTCAGTAAAAGGTTTCATAAATTTTGTTAGGTGTGCGAATAAGTTCTACACTAAAAAAATATAAATAACAAATTTAGTATATAGTTAGAATGAACTACTTCTACTAATAGGGTAACCTTTTGGGTTGGAATCTCAGGCCTAATAAGTGGTATCATAGCCAAGGCCGAATTTGTATTGTGTAGGTACACACAAGGTGGATCCCCAATTTAAAAGTGGACCTATGTAGGCGAAGCATGTGACCCAAGTCTGAACTAATGGTGGGCCCTCTATTAGATCGGGTTGAAAATTCAGCGATGTTGTTCTACACTCATTTAAACTCCTCAAGGTTTGATTAAGTTGGCTTGGATTCTTTGGATATTTCTTAGCACACATTTAAACCAGATGGAGTATGAATGCCCCTTTGGTAGATGCAGCTTAATTCCTGGTCCGTGATATTAGAGCATGTTTGGAGTCTAAAGAGAGCAAATATGTTCTCGTTCGAAAGAAGATTGTTAGGTGTGTAAACAAATCTCACAACAAATCTTATCATTGTAGTTAGCTAGCATCTCTTAACCATTTTCCTCAACATTGTTGGTTAATAATTCTATTAGGGTTACAAAGAAAAGATACATCGCTTGTTAGATTTTCTTTATTATTTATTTTGAGAGTTTTGATCGCAATTTTTTTATAAAATAAAAGAATAATTGTTTATAAAATGGTACTGGATGACTTGTTAATTTTCAAAAGTATAATGGCACATGTAAATAAAACAAAAGTGAGTGTATATGTGTAACATTTCTCTTCTAAAAAATAAAATAGATCGACTTAAATGTTTAAAAATATAATTAAGAAAAAAAAATGTTAAATACACTCTAATGTTAGATATTATTTTCTAAAACAAACATGTAGCCTAATCCTAAAGGCTTATTGAGAAGGGGTTAAATGCCACATCATATGTGTGGAGAAAGGTCAAATTAGAAAATTAATGAAAATACCAACAACCCGACGTGTAATTGTAAATCTATTTTTGTTGTGAGATAGAATTCAGACATATAAATAGTATGTGTTTAATTATAATGAAGATTCGCTATAAAAAAATATTATTTGAAATTTAAAGTTGTTTTTTTTTTATCATGCGGTCAAAATTGTAGATCCGAGGAAAGTTGTTTTTTTTTTCGTAGGGGAGGAAAGTGGCTTTTTAGGTTAGGAAAATTATGGGTCTATGTGGCTTGCCTTTTTACAAGCCGTAATTTGAGCCGATAATTGTTAACACAATTTACGATATCAACATTACTTATTTACATTAAGCTTGAATTCGACGTTAGATCAACCAATTTAACTTATTTAAAATTAATAATAAATTAACTCATATAACTCATTACTCGTTATAAGTAAAATTTATAGCTAACTAAAATTATTAAAGTATGTAAATATTTTGAAGTATTCTTGAGATAATGTTAAAATTTATTCCATTTTTTATTATCATTTATTATTTATTAATTTATAATAAATTTAGTTTAATTTTTTGTGTTTTGATTATTTTTTATTTATTTTAGACTCAAACAAGTTTTTGCTAATAAAAAAATTATGTTATTTATATATTTCAGACTTTTTTTTTGGTGTTTGTGATTTTAATGCTTTGACATTGATATATAACAATAGTAATTGACATTATTTTTTTATTTATATTAGCTAATTTTTTAATTATTTTATTGAAGTAATACTTAAATTAATTTAGTTTTATCAAGTGTAATTAAAATTTACTATATTAACAGGTTACATAAGTATATGTTAATATTTAATACAACATATCAAAATTTTCTTACATTATAAATCATAATATATGTTACTTATATATTTAAACGGTTCAACCTATTTTTTAAACAGATTGGATTAATATTGTATTTTTTGACTTGTTTAATAAATCGGGTTGCGTCTAACTCAAGCTTATACAAGTTGAATTTTAAACGGGTCAATCTGAACCCGACACGATCCACATGTTTCACAGCTCTAGCCATAATGACAATGTCTATTTATAATATCTTGGTTTTGTTGTTTGTTCAATAATTTCTATTTATCTTTTAATTTGCTTTAACTGCGTAACATAATCTCAATTTTACTTTTAATAAAAAAAAAATATATTGTTTTAAAAATATATGTTATTTTTCTTGTAACTTAAAACTGTAGAAAAGAAGAAAGTGATATTTCGTTCTGAATATTTCACTGACTTGTATTGCTTTGTACAGATTACATGAATTTATAATAGAAATAAAACGACATAAAAGGATAGTAATTAAATACAAAGATTTCTACCATATTATGAATGATCTTTACCATATTATGATTTTATTTACTTTCCTATTTCAAAATGAATCTCAACACTCCCCCTCAAGTTGGTGCATACATGTCCCACATGCCCAACTTGTCTAAAAACTTTAAGAACACTCGATTTGATAAATGCTTTGGTGAGAATTGCTATGTTGATAGCCAAATTCTTTCATAGACTTTGTGAATTTGCTTGCTACTGTAGAAAGTGGGTTTTGGGTTTTCAGGGGTGGCGCGATTTGTGGGTGTGATTTTGGTCTGATTTCTGTTTTGGTCTGTGTCTGCGGTGGTCTGTGGGATCTGTTTTGGTGGATCTGTTTTGGTCTGTGGGATCTGTTTTGGCGGATCTGTTTTGGTCTGTGGTCTGCAGTGGTCTGTGGGATCTGTTTTGGTCTGTGGGATCTGTTTTGGCGGATCTGTTTTGGTCTGTGGGATCTGTTTTGGCGGATCTGTTTTGGTCTGTGGGATCTGTTTTGGCGGATCTATTTTGGTCTGTGGTGGCACGACGGAATGTGCCGTTGTGTAAGAAATCTTTTCTCGTTCAGTAATATGCATCTCTATTAATTGAGACCACACATCATAATTTTTTTCAGTAAGTAAAATGCCAGCATTAAAGGGACTTTCAGACTGAACAAAAAAAGAAACTGATTTGGTTTCAGATGATTCAATGGAATCACTCCTTTTTTTTTTCTTTTTTTTTTTTTTTCCTTTTTTTTTTTTTCTTTTTTCTTTTTTCTTTTTTTTTTTTCTTTTTTCTTTTTTTAAATAGATATATATATATATGGAATAGAAAAAAACAGAAAACAAAAAAAGGAATTAAAATACGATGAGGCTGAGCTGGGACAGGGCGTTAGTGGCCACGAAGGGGCTGTGCACGGCGCGGCGGGAGGTGCGCGATGGGCGCGAAGCTGACTGGTGGATCTGGGATGCGGTCTGGTGGATTTGGTACGCGGCGCGGCGCAACGCTGATTGGGTGGATCTGGGATGCGGTCTGGTGGATCTGGTGCGTGGCGCGACGCTGATTTGGTGGATCTGGGATGTGGGTCTGGTGGATCTGGTGCGCGGCACGACGCTGATTGGGTGGATCTGGTATGCGGTCTGGTGGATTTGGTGCGTGGCGCGACGCTGATTTGGTGGTGCAATGGATCTGTTGACGGATTTGTTTTGGTGTTTGGTGGTGGATTTTGGATGGTGGACGGTGTTTGAGTAGCGGTTTTGGGTGGACAAATCAGTTTGGTGTTTTGGTGGTGGATTTTGGGTGGTGGACAGTATTTGAGTGGCATGTTTTTTTTTTTTTTTTTTTTTTTTTTGCAGTTTGGTTTATAATTTTTTTTTTCTCTTTGATTCATAGAATCCTAATCGGCTCTGATACCATGTAGAAAAGAAGAAAGTGATATTTCGTTCTGAATATTTCACTGACTTGTATTGCTTTGTACAGATTACATGAATTTATAATAGAAATAAAACGACATAAAAGGATAGTAATTAAATACAAAGATTTCTACCATATTATGAATGATCTTTACCATATTATGATTTTATTTACTTTCCTATTTCAAAATGAATCTCAACAAAAACAACATACAGTTTTTAATATGGAAAACATATGTATACGAGAACATATATTTTTTTTTATAAAAAAATATATTTATTTTACATTATAAAAAAATAACATATTTTACGAGAATTAAAAATAAAACCCGACAAGACACACATGTTTGTTTGACAGCTCTAGCCATAAAAAGTAGTGATTTTTCTATTCTAAAAAATCATAGCTAAATAGTCTCCTCGCTAAATAATGTAATAAGAAAATAAAGAAAAATCCTTGAGATTTGACTTTTCCATGTTCTTTTTCCGTTGCTTGGCAAAAGCTGTAGCCTTTCAGGTTCTTTTGATCTCAATTCGTTCCCACTTGGTGTTATTTAAAATAAGAGCGCAGCCTGCAGGAGTTATTTTAATTACTTAAGATGTTATTTAATTTGCTGTTTACTTTTGCTCTTTATTTGGTGTCGTTTTGGTTATTTGCTTTGTTAACCGAGTGGTTTACACTCTTTAAAGTCTAGTTACACAAAAGTGTGAGTTTTATATAACTAAATAGTTACTATGTACTATATCTAGAATGAATCATAGAAGGATGGCATTTTTGCGTGAATTGTAATCAGTTGAGATTTTCATGAATGGAATGTTATGGAAGCTGAGCAATAGTAGCTCTCTTCTTCTTCTTCATTATGAATTGTTTTCCAAATATATGCTCCTACTCTATGATGTGTGCGCTCTCAACTACCTAAACCGTTGCATTTCGTATTCTTTTATTTTCTTTTTTCATCTTTGCCTAATATGTTATATATATATTGTTCAATGCTTCTTGTATATTTATCGTACTTAAATATATTTACAATCTTTCACTTTCCTAATTTTATTTCTACTCCTTCCATACAACACTCAACACTTCCTAACCTTTTTTAAACCTAATTTAAAACCAATGCACGCCAGTACCACCCCATCCTGCACATAACATTTCTTCAAAATAAGACGTTTAAGATTGGAAAGTGAATGAAGACATGTTCAAAATAACAGCGCATGAACATATATAGGTTCAAAATAATGTCACTACAAGAAAAAAAGGATTTTAGGTACGGTTGTATTTGCACTTGTAATTGTACAATAGCCACTATCGCCATAAGTTCATCTTGTTAACCTTACCTAAAAAACAATAACTGTACCTAAAATTATTTTGGTAAGGTTAACAACTATACCTAAAACGTTTTAGGATGGTTATGTATAGTTTTATAACTTTTAGGTACGGTTAACAACTGTATCTAAAAGTTATTTTTTTTAAATATTAATTTTCGGTACTAATTTTTTGACCTGTTTGTATGCCCTGCTCATTTGAGACTATACATACTCATTTCAAAATTTGATCCGAAATTCATATATATATATACACACACAATGATATATATTTCATTAATAAAAAATACAAGTATACATGTCACTTAATTACATCAATAATATTAAAATACACGAGCTAATGTTTCTAACCAAAACCAACTATATATACATATAAGTTAAATCTAATTAATATTAAAATATTAATTATATAATTAACTAGTTATTGCATGTGTCCAATACTATCAATAAAAAATTGACATACTTCTCTTCGACAAACATCAAGTTCTTCCAGTGTGTATGTTTTCTTTTCTGCAAACTAAAGAAAATGTAATTAGATATATAATTATAAGAAACTACAAGATAGTTAATATGATGATTTAAAAAACTTACATTAAACTCGCTATTAACATATATTGTGTGTACATGCACGAATTATGTTTTTAACTTACTAGTGATCGAGACTTTCTTGGTTGATATATAATATTTCTCATATATCTCATCACGAAAAAATCACACTCGATACCATTATTTTGAATAGGTGTTTATACAAATATATAAGACAACATAAATGTATAATTAATTAATATTCACTAGCTTAGCTAAATATTTACTTGTAATTAAAAATATACATACATATAATAAATAATAAATTAATACTAACCTTAATAGGCAGAAAATTAGGAGGTGGCTTAAACGAATGTGATATAGTTTGGTACCATCTAGAAAAAGCACTATAATATCGACATAATAAAATAAAAATTATTCATAATCAAATATCATGCATGATTAATTAGAAATAATTTAAAATCAATTTATTGAAATATATTAAATTAATAATACCCAATGATCATATCTTGAAATCTTTGTAGCGGATTGTTTCCAAGTGAGTCAAACCACTCAACAACACCACTATATGGGTGGATCATCCCAAGCATCCAATGATTTTTACAATTAATTGTAAATGATTTAAATAAAAATGAACAAGTAACAAAATTAGAACATAAGAAAACTATAAATTAATAAAATACTCACGCTAGGTAATATGGAACAATAAGTCTTTCATTCTCTCATACTCCAAGCATTTGTTCAATTAGCGAATCGATTTGATCATCGAGAGTAGAGCTCTATTGATTTGATATAAGTGCAGAATGCATAAAGCGCTATAAGTTGAGATTTTTTACATTTCTTCTTAAGTGTTCATATAAAATCCTATACTTAGAAGAAAAATAATTATTATATGACTATTCAAAAGAACTTATAAACAATATAAAATATTGAAATAAATATTACCTCTCATATACTACAATACTTGTTACTTGTAACCACCCGATAATACATAATGACATTATGTCCTCGCTCTTAACCTCCAAGGGCTCCCCAATGCCCAATGCATCTATGACAGAGATTTGGAACTCGTTATTATTCTTCACAATCTCTTTTCCATGCCAAAATCATACTTTATAACTTTTGTCAATACCATATTTAAATACATGATTTTGAATTTCTATCACATTATATCCTTTTCGGTTCCCACATTTGATACAATGACACTTAATTCTTTCTTGATTACTTGCATTATTAGCAACAAAATTAAGAAAATATTGAAGCCCTTCACTAAATATATTTGACCTTCTATCCATTGACATCCAAGACTTATCTATTTCAAAACCTAATTATATATATATATACATATACACACACACACACACACATACACACACACATATATATATATACAACATTAATTCAAAATATTATCCAAATTAATATCACACTAATAAAAACCTTGAATTAACTAAAACAAATTATACTAATCAAACCAAAAATAAATTAAACTAAATTTTTTTTAAAAAATAGCGACCAAATAATATAAATATAATTAAATATTACAGAATCAATACCTAAAAAAAATTACACAATGAATACATATGTCTTGAAAAAAAACTAAAAAATAAAATAATGAAATGTTTATCATATATAAGAAAATAATTAATGATAAATAAAAACTAAAAAAAATTGAATCAAACCAATATCACAGCATGCATATGTATTTCCACTAACAGTTTAACAAAAAAAAAATTACAGACATTGCTAAGAAAAATTAAGAAAGAAAAATTAATACCTTGCCGGAATAGACTAGAAAAAAGGGAGTTGTGCGGCAGTTGGTGGCTGAAAATGGGAGTTGTGGGTGAGCGTGGAAACCATAGGCAGCACGCGAGGAGGCCAATGCAACGCTAAACAAGGCTGGTGGAACGGCTACAAATTAGACTGACAGAGAGGGATCGACGACGCTGGATTGTGTGGGTATGGTGGACGACAGCTCAGGGAGTGGTCACATTCGCTCGGGTGGGGGAGGACTAAATGATAATATAAAGATTTTGTGGAGCCTTGGTGGAGCCCTAATTATTTGTCTTTTAGCTACGATTGTTAACAGTACTTGAAAGTCTATAAGTACGGTTAACAACCGTATCTGAAAACCTTTTACTTAAGATTTACGTACGGTTGTTAACCGTACCTATACACTTTCTAAATCTAATATTTTAGGTACAGTTTTTAACCGTACTTGAAAGTTTTAGTAAATTTTCGAAAAATGTTCTGTATTTTGGTTCACTTTTAAGTACGGTTGTTAACTATACCCAAAACTAATTTTTTTTAAAAACGCAGTCAACCGTATTTAAAGTCATTTATGTATTGTTATTTTCAATTTTTTAGTTATACAACCGTATCTTAATGAGTTTATTATTGTAGTATGTGTTCAAAATGCACTACTCCTAAACTGGATTTTTGATTCGGTTCTTAACCGACTCAAAATGAGACTACTTTAAATTTTAAGCCAATTTAACCATTAATGTGTGAAAATGAAATATTATATAATCAAAAAAAATAAAATTACCTTAAACTTGAAACTTTAACCAAAAGCTACACAATAGTTTGTTAGAGGAACTTTACAACCTAGGTAATTCCAAAAATAAATTTTCTATTTATTTTGTTAACTAAAAAAAAATATTTTGATGCTAAATGAAAATAAATTAATAAAAACATGAAAATATACATGAATAATGTAAAATTAAATTTTCTTGCAACGCCCAAGCAATTTTAATGTGTTTAAAGGTTGTTTCATAAGTGAGAAAATGAGGAAAAATAAGAGGAAGTTATAACCCAAAGAAACACCGGTAAATGTGTGATTTTGGAGTGTAAAGGAATAAGGGATGGATGAAAGTTTTCCGGTTAGGTTGGGGTGACCGACAAGAATGTGTAGTTATAACACGTAGATTTTATATTAATGTCATAACATGTAGATTACATTGAAGAATAAGGCTTATTACTAGGGATGGACATAAAATAAAAAAACCGACCAAACCGACTGGACCGAACCTAAACTGAACCTTCTAAGTCAGTTTATAATGATTTAGTAGGTTCGGTTCGGTTCAACTTTCTAAAAAATCGATTAAATAGGTTCGGTTAAGGTTTAGATGAAAAAAAAACCTATTTAAACCGAACCGAACCTACATATTTAAAATAATTTTTTTTTAATGTAAAATGACATATTTTTTATTTCTATTAGCATTTATATATGATAATATTTACATATTATTATTATGATATATTTATATAAGCTTAAAACTTATTACATGATTTTAATTTTGGTGATTTTATTCAATTAAAATTATATTACAGTGCAGTTGATATTATTATGTGTATATATTTTTTTAATAAATATAGTAGGTCCAAACCGACCAACCGAACCGAACAAACCAATTAAATAGGTTGGTCTGCGGTTCGGTTAGTTTTGATAGGTATGTCGGTTTTGGTTTATAAAAATGCTTAATCGACCAAATCGATTCGGTTAGTTTTTTGAGTTAAAAACCGAGCCGACCAACCTACTCCCATCCCTACT